>JAJIBD010007584.1:0-44957 GCA_021461705.1 Cryptotis parvus | reverse complement strand
CCGCCAGGAGTAATTCATGAGTGCAGAGCCAGGAGAAACCCCTGAGCATTGCCGGGTGTGACCCAAAAAAGCAAAGAGAGAGAGAGAGAGAGAGAGAGAGAGAGAGAGAGAGAGAGAGAGAGAGAGAGAGAGAGAGAGAGAGAGAGAGAGATTAGGTTCAATTAAAGTTATATGTTAAAAAGAGCCAGCATAAGTAAAAACTTGGTTTCTCTCTCAAACATCTGCCAGGATTGTATAGGGAAGATATTTTATGATATGGAGCTATAAGATTTATGTGCATGGCTTCGAAGTCCATAGGTGTGAGAAGGCCCATTTGCTTATAAAGGGAACAGTGCTAGGCAGTTAAGGAGTTATGGCTATGGCCATGTCAGAGCCAAAATGAATCGTATAGTAGCCTGAAGCTTTTCCTAATCTTGGGTTTAGTAAGCTTTTTTTTACATCATCAACTTATAATGTGGATAACTAATAGAAGATAATAAATAATTAGTCCAATCTTAAAAAAAATCTGTATTTTGTGTCTTAAATTATTGGGCTATAATTTTTATTTCTTAAATAACTTAGTCCAAGGAGATATTATTTTAAGACGTTAGTTCTAAGTAAATTAGTTTTCCCCCCCCACTCTGCTCCAGATTCTCTGTCTTGCCTCCTGTTCTAAGGAAATTTAAAGATGGTTTTAGGAAAGGCACATTTCAGGGAGTCAGTTAAGCTCCTTGACACAGGGCTTTGAATCCAAACTCTGTCTTGATTAAATATTTGCTAATATGGGACAAAAGGCAATAAAATTCTTTCCCTTTTCCATAACTACATATAGCTATGAGGCAGTAATAAGGCATGTGTATAATAAGTACAAAAATGTGAAAGTATGTTAGTACTAAAGAATTCCATGTGTTCTTAGAAAATAATGAGAGAACTCAGTGCAAAAATTTGTGTTGAGAAAAAATTTTAGACTCCACATTATTCTGAATTCCATTTACCCAAAACATTTATTTCCTTTACTTGATCTGTAAATGTTGAACAAATTCAGAATAGGGTCTAGTGCCAAGGAAAGACACCCATGTTTATTACTTCCAAGATTACTAATATTTTCTTTTTTAAAAAATACTGTTTTTAAATATATATATATATATATATATTGGTATCATAATATGTACATATATATATGTACATATTATGATACCAATATCCAAAATCAGGTGAAAATGGATCAGGAGGTCTTGTCAAAGGTGGAAATTATCACAAACATGTGGGAGTCAAAGGCTAGGTAAGACAGAGAAGGGAACAGTGTGCTAATAATTGTTGAAAGTGCTAATACCAACCTAGAACTGAGCATTAAATATAGGCAAAAAGATACACATGACAACCTCTTAATGTGTGTATTGTAATCCACAATGTGGAAGGGAAGGAAAAGAGAAAGAGATGAGAGAGAGAGAAAGAGAAAGAAATAAAGAACCTGCCATAGAAGCAGGCTTGGGGGGGAGGGGAATTGGGACATTGGTGGTAGGAAATGGGCACTGGTGGAGGGATGGGGACTGGAATACTGTATTACTGAAACCCAAATATGAACATCTTATGAACATCTTTGTACTTGTATATCTCATAGTGGTATAATAAATTATTAAAAAATACTTATGTTTTCTGTTTCCTGCTCCTTACTAAACTCACTAAAGGCATTGTACAATGTATTTAATGAGTATTTGGGGTGAAATGTAACACCTTGGAGGGGTTACATCTTCTTCCTCCTCCTCCTCCTCTTCCTCCTCCTCCTCCACCTCCTCTTTCTCCTCTCCTGCTCCCTTCTTCTTCATCTTCTTTCCCTCCTTCTCCTCCCTCTCCCTTCTCCTCCTCTGCATTTTAGGTCAAACAGGCTGTGCTCAAAGTTTACAACTGGCAGTGCTCAGGGCACCATAGGTGGTGCCAAGGATCAAACTGTAAGCTCCGTGCAATACAAGCCCTTTAATCCCTGAATTTCTCCAGTCTCAAGCTTTTTCTCCTTAATTCATATGTTGCTTAACATAGGTTAATGACTATACCAAGCAGCCCTGACGTTTAGCTGACTTTAAATAATTGAAGTTTATTTTTTATTCTCTCTGATCCAAATCAGATAAAATATTTAGAATTTGATGTAGGGCTTTGCTCCATATTGTCATCCATGGACCTACGTTTATTCCCTTGTATGGTTACACTGTCTTCTAGGACTTAGGATTAGTTTTCCTTCAGCTGTACTTATAGGGAATGTGAGAAAATGTGGAGAAGACAAATCACAGTGTTTCAATAAAATTGGCAAACATATTTTATCCGTTTACAGTGGTTTTGTCTTCACAACTCTGGCTGCATTGTCCCAATGTGATGCATTTCACTATTTATTACATTTCTCTGACTGGAATTATGTACAACTGTGCAGTCTGATAGAGTCCTTGAACTCAGCAAAATAACAGTGTGCTAGTAGAGTTGTCTGCTAATTAATGTGTTTTCAAAACACTGCGCTGGCTTGAGGGTGGTTGGAAAATGGGAACAGTGGTAGAGGGAAGGTGACAGTGGTGATGGGATTGGTGTTGAAATATTGATTGCCTGTTAATTGCATTATGAAAAGTTTGTAAACCATTGTTTAAATAAAATTGAGGAAAATATCTTTTTTTCTTTTTTTTATATATTCTTTTTTTTTTTTTGCTTTTTTGGGTCACACCCCTGCGATGCTCAGGGGTTACTCCTGGCTCTGCACTCAGGAATTACTCCTGGCAGTGCTCAGAGGACCAAATGGGATACCGGGAGGTTGAACCCAGGCCGGCACAGGCCAGCCGCGTGCAAGACAAATACCCACTGGACTATAGCTCCAGCCCCTATCTTTTATTCTTTTACAGCAGTTTTATCTTCACAAAAAGCATGTTTACTTTGTTTATTCTTAAGTCTGTCTCAGTAAGTTCTTCATTATATTCTATTTTATCTTTTTTGTATTGGAGGTACACTCAGTCATGATAGGTGCTTACTCCTGCCTCTGTAGTCAGGGATCACTCCTGGCAGACTTGGGCACCATGTGGGCACAGGGGATCCAACCTAGGTTTGCTGCTTGCCAGGCAAATGTCCTGCCACTGCGCTCTCTCTCTAGCCCCAAGTTCTTTATTTTCAACTTAGTTTTCTATTTCTTTATTCCGAGGTCCAATAATTTAGAGTATCCATCGATTGACTCTCTGTCCTTGGAAACGGGCTCTATAAATGGAGGCTATCTTTATTCAGAGTAGAATTTGAGCAAAGTCCATCATTAAAAGCTCTTTGATAGGTGTTTTTTTAAATAGAAATAATTTTGTTCAATTTTTTCTCTACTATTATCATAAAAACTATACATGAATTTGAATTATAAAGTCATACCCTCAAGTGGCAGCATTTGCTCCTGACTCTGTGCTCAGAGCTAACAGTTCTGACAGTACCTGGATGACCACATGTGCTGAGAGTGAATCTGTGGTGGCCACATGCAAGGCAAATGTTTTAAACTTCCCACTATTTCTATGCCCCTGCTCTGAAACTATTTTATTAAAATATACCTATTTGGGGTTAGCGAGATAGTACAGTAGATGACACAATTGCCTTCCTTGCAGCTACCTGAGTTCAATCCTTGATACTCCATATGAGCTGAGCCCGGCTAGCTCAGTCGGTAGAGCATGAGACTCTTAATCTCAGGGTCGTGGGTTCGGAAGCCCACGCTGGGCGCCAGATGAAGCAGGAATGTCCTTTCGAGTCGGAGGCGCAGACATGAGACACCAGGAACACAATGTATATCCATTAATATTTTTAATGATCACCAACTGGAGGGGCAGCAGTTCTCATCATGGCAGCTGACTAACCACAGCTAACTGACTTTAGCTGATTAACCTGAGCTCGCTGACCTGAGCTCACTCACTTGGACTAACTCATTTTACTCACTGACTTGAGCTGACTGACTCACTGACTGACTACCTCCACACAAACCCCAACTCCCTTATTGCCTAGTCTCAAAGGGCAATACAGCTTAAAGTTTGCATGGTTTACATTACAAAGACAGTTCACATTCATTGAATAGGACTTAGGAATAATAGGAAGGAGACAACCAGGAACCAAAAACTTGCAGTGGGTGCTATCTAGGTAAGATAAGATGAGCAAAGAACACATTACAGTTGCTAATGCAGCCTTCCAGACTAGCCCATGATGGCAAGGACGTGTCATACAGAAGAACAAGAAAACCTGTTTTCTGCCTAACTTTAAGCATCATCCATTAGACTCCATCTTGGGCTAGTTATAGCCAACAGGGAAATGTGCAGAGAAATGACCTAGGATAGCCTTGTCTGGATAACTGCAGCTTTGAATAACAGTCTCACTAGTGATTTCTACATACTAACTCTATTGGGAGACAGTCTGCAGGAAGATCCTGTGTATCTGTTAACAGGCAGTATCCATCAGACCTTCCTTCGCATATCCTTAGATCTACCTTCTGCCAACACGAGTTCAATCCTTGATACTCCATATGATCTCCCAAGCTCACCCGGACTGATCCATGAGTGCAGAACAGAAGTAAGCAACTCTGGTGTGCCCCATCGTCCCTAATATGCAATTGTGTTACACCCCTCTCATATAAAACTACCTCCAGAGGGGAACAACCCAAACCTATGGAGTATCTAAAAAAGAAAACTGGTGGGAGAAAAAATGGTGTAGAGATAAGCCCATCAGATTGTGGACTTCCTGTGAGGCTGCATCAGACCAAGTCATGAACAGCTACAGAGACAAGATCTTAAAGCAGGTGCCATCACAATAAGGGATGTCGGGTATTTTTCCCAGCCTGTGACTGTAGTGTATGTTTTTACTATCAGAACAGAGAAGTCTATTTTTTTTTTTTGGGTCACACCCGGCAATGCTCAGGGGTTACTCCTGGCACTGCACTCAGGAATCACTCCTGGCGGTGCTCAGGGGACCATATGGGACGCCGGGGATCGAAGCCGGGCTGGCACAGGCCGGCCGCATGCATAGCAAACGCCCTACCCGCTGGGCTATCGCTCCGGCCCCCAGAGAAGTCTATTTCAGGGTGCTAAATTTGCAAGTTTGGGAATGTCCTGGTAACTCTAGTACCTGGGGCCTATAATTTAGAGGCCAACAGTTAATGAGGGAGCAAGGAATCCTTATGTAAATTGGTCATAAGATTACTAGTCTCAAACTGATTCTGAATGTGTCCTGGCAGTCCAAAGTAGTGTTATAAAGGTGAAAATGCTATGATCATGTAATGGAAAGGCAATAGATCTTATCTGATTCTACTTTATCTCTCTGCTGATCCCAGAAGCTCAGGCGATAAATTGAAATTCATGAAAGTTTATGGAGAATCTTTCCCCCCAGGACCAAACAAAGATATTAATTTATACTAATCTTTAGGAAGAAAAATAATCCCAAAGACCTTTAATCTCTCCCCCACATTTTAAAAAATTTCTTCTTTTTCTTTTGCCTGGGTCTGAGATCTTTCTCTATCTGGCATATCCTTGCATAGATTCAAAAAGAAATATTCATTTTCAATCAGTGTCATCAAGGAAGTTTCAACTTAGGAGCTGAAGTCTCAATATTGATAATTATTTCAGTACTTTTGTAATTAGTATAGTTTAGAAAAGGTATTTACCATTTTTGACTACATAGTTTAATAATCTTATAAATGACAGATAATGATGACTCACTATATATACATTTATTTATCAAGAATAACTTTTTAAAGGTGATCAACTCTTAAAAATAAAATTTTCAAGAGATAGTAGGTGTTATTAATTTTTGAAATTTAAAATCAAGTGCCCCATTTACCCAGCTCTTTAGTTTCTCTTCATACATGCAGTAGATTGATCTCAACTTAAATGTCAGATCTAACGCAGATATTGGGTTAGTAGTGATTACTTTCTACTTGGAGCAAAGAGCCCAGTGGGAAATGTGGCTTGAACGAAAGACATGAACAATTATGTAATCAGATCAAACCCAGTGGGAAAAACTGAGGTAAAGGGTTCAGGTGATGGAGATTTAATTTGGCAGGTAGATTAGGGAAGGCCTATTTGAAGACTGACATCCCATTTGATTTCAGATCCTGAGGAATAGTGGGACTGATGACAAAGGTCACCTTGTCTTCCCAGAAGGAATACAATGTGCTATTTGGGTGGAAAGCTGGCTATGTCTTGAGAAAACTGAGGGCAGTGTGAATCCAGAGCAATGAATTGGAGACAGCAGAGTGAATAATGAAGGATAAGAGTAGGAAGGCCAGTATGGGTTGGCAGTACTGAAGTTTAGGGTTTTCCTGCAAATATGATCAGGGGTTATTGACGTATCTCAAACAGGTAAGTGACATGAGCTGATTTATAGTCTATAGATAATAAGATATAAGTGATAAATTATACCTTTATTCATACCAGAAATTACCCCTTTTCAGTAGTTAAATGACTGATGAAGGTATAGCTACTTATTATAAACATCAGAACATTACTGCACAAAGAAAGACAAAGTTCTTTCAAAATCCATCATTCAGAGAAGATTGCTCAGTGTGGGAAAATGGTTCTCCCTAATAAAAACTTCAAGGTCAGGGCAGTCCCCTGAGTAACAAAAGTTAAACTTAATTTAGGCCATGAGGAGGACAAATGTGCAACCAAGCAGGAAATGTCCTGCTGAGGCACATAGAGATTACCATGACTTCAGCCTATACTTGAAAGGTACTTGCTGATTGCTTATCACCATATGGGCACAGCTATGTAAATATCCCAGTCTTTGTTCTTATATGTTAACTTGTAACGATTGGCCCTCATGATGAGAGCCAGGGGAAAGGTGATGTTGAACAAAGAAAGGGTCAAGCTGCCCTTGCTAGGGACTGCCAGGGAAGCATGCTGCATTGACAGTCACTGTGTCTGCTTCATTCTTTGGAACTGGATCTGTGATAGAGTAAAAGGTGCCAGTTAGATGGTTCGACCAGTTTTATAGTGCTGAATACCTACAGATCAATATTTAGGTGACTTTCTAAAATAGTGTCACATACAAAAAGTTTATATTTAGATGACACAACTACATTATTTTTGTCCTCTGATGGCCTTAATACACAATGAAGAACATGTGTGACCATCCTGTCTGCAGTCATGCATATGCCTGTCCATCACATGCTTGTTCCTGTATGCTTGACAGATGCTTACTTTACTGTGAATTTCTCTGTCTTAGTCCATTCCCTATTGATGACTGTTTATTGTTTCTGATGTCTTGCTAATATACCAAATGATAGGGCATCTTTGTACATAGATATAGTCCATGTATATTGTTATCTCATTAGAGAACACATTGAAAATAGAAAATGGTGGATTAAAGTATTTGTGCACATTAGTTTTTCATGAATATTTCAGTAATCTGAAATTTATTCTAGAGAGTTATGTCAATGAAATTTACGTGATTTTTTTTTCCATAAAAGAATAGCCATTTGTCCTGTTTTTCAATTTTCTTAATTTAATATTTTTATTATACCACCATGAGATATACAATTACAAAGATGTTCACATTTGGGTTATGGTAACAAAGTGTTCCAGCATCCATCCGTCCACCAGTGCCCATCTCCCACCAGCAATGTCCCCCGATTCCCTCCCCCCCCCTAGCCTGTCTCTATGGCAGGTTTATTATCTCTTTCTCTTTCTCTCTTTCTCTCCTCCTTCTCTAACACATTATGGTTTGCAATACATACATTTAGAGGTTATCATGTGTCTTTTTTGCCTGTATTTAATGTTCAGTTTTAGGTTGGTATTAGCACTTTCGACAATTATCAGCACTCTGTTACTTCTCTGTCTAACCTAACCTCCTGACTCCCACACGTTTGGGTAATTTTCACCTTTGACAAGACCTCCTGATCCACGTTTTGCCAGACCTTGGATATTGGTATCAAAATACGTATATGTATATATATATATATATATATATGTATATATATGTATATGTATATATATATGTATATATATATATATATGTCATGCAAATAAATGCAGTCATTCTATATCTGTCTTTTTTCCTTCTGGCTAATTTCACTCAACATGATCCTCTCCATGTCCATCCATTTATAGGCAAATTTTATAACTTTTTTTTTCCCTAACAGCTGCATAGTATTCCATTGTGTAGATGTACCAAAGTTTCTTTATCTTGTCATTAGTTCTCAGGCACTCTGGTTGTTTCCAGATCCTGGGTTTTGTGAAGAGTGCTGCTATGAAAATAAAGGTGCAGATGGTGTTTCCGCTGTGTGTTTTTGGCTTCCCAGGGTATATTCTCAAGAGTGGTATGGCTTGGTCATATGGGAGCTCAATTTCTAGTCTTTGGAGGAATGTTCATATTGTTTTCCAAAAGGCTGTACTAGTCAACATTCCCACAAACAATGGATGAGAGTCCCTTCCTGGCCTGCCCCCACCCCCCATCCACACTAGCACTTGTTGTTCTTGCTCTTTGGATATGCGCCAGTTTCTGTGGTGTGAGATGATATCTCATTGTTGCTTTGATTTGCATCTGTCTGATGATTAGTGATGATGAGCATTTTTTCATATGCCTTTTGGCGATCCGAATTTCTTCCTTGTTAAATTTTCTATTCATTTCTTCTCTCCATTTTGTGATGGACTTGGCTGTTTTCTTCTTGTAAAGTTCTACCAGTGCCTGGATATTAACCCCTTATCAGATGGGTATTGGGTAAGTATTCTTTCCCATTCTGTGGACTGTCTTTGTATCTTGGTCACTATTTCTTTTGAGGTGCAGAAGCTTTTCAGTTTCATGTAGCCCCATATGTTTATCTTTGCTTCCAGTTGCTTTGTTAGTGGTGTTTCATCTTTGAAGACGCCTTTAGCTTCAATGTTGTGGAGGGTTTTCCCGATATTTTCTTCAATGTACTTTATGAATTCAAGTCTGATATCGAGATCTTTAATCCATTTTGATCTGATTTTTGTGCATGGTGTTAGACAGAGGTCCAAATTCATTTTTTTACATGTCGCTGCCCAGTTTTCCCAGCATCACTTGTTGAAGAGGCTTTCCCTTGCTCCATTTCGGACTCTTTGCACCTTTATCGAAGATTAAATGAGCTTGTGTTTGAGGATGGGTGTTAGGATACTCAACTCTATTCCATAGGTCCACAGGTCTGCTTTTATTCTAATACCATGCTGTTTTAATTACTACTGCTTTGTAGTACAGTTTGAAGTTGTGAAAAGTGTTGCTTCCCAGCTTCTTTTTCCCAAGGATTGCTTTAGCTATCTGTGGGGTGTCGGGGGCGCTCCGCCGGGTCCCCGACAGTGCCGGGAAGCGAGTTCCCTTCTACCTCCGAAGCAGGCGAGGAATGGATGAACACTCAGGAGTCCGATGCGGTTTTAAAAAGACTTTACTTATCACAGGTTCAGGCATACAAATCAGCAAAAGGAAAATCCCGATGCTTAGGATTCCAGGCTAGAACCCCAGCCATGTGTAGGCCAAGATGGCGACCACCACCTGTGAAACTTCCAAGGGGAATAAACGCTCACAAGGCGAGATCCCACCGGGAAGAAGAAGCCCGGGAGAGGCGGGAACCGGCAAGTTTATACCCCCAGCAACTCAGACCTTCCTCCCATTGTTATGGAAAGCAGGGAGGGTCCAATGCCCTCAGGTAACCCCTCCCTGCATCTCACCTAGGGCCTTTACTGTGCTAATGTTTTGAGCCGGGAAGGCCTTTGAAATGTAGAGAAGGGGGTTTCTGAGATGGCATGTCACTGTACCAAGGACCAACACCAGTGCCAGTTAAATATTTCTCCAAGCCTTCACAAGTCTCCTCTACTTCATTGTAGTTTTATATTTTATCAGGGAGCCATGCTTGTTTGTTTGGAAGCAAACAGCATTTCTCTCTGGTCTAATTACTTAGGTGTCCTTACGTGGCCAGGCTAATATGCTGGTAAGATCTAGCTAGTCCCACGATGGTTGTGATAGCATGGGAGAATATTTATACCAGCTAGTACAGCATACATGGTCAGATAAACTGCCACATTTAGACTACCCCCTTATCTACGGAGTGATTTGCAGGAGGCAATCCAGAGCAGATGCAGCGGCCCTTAGGAGTCCTGCAACAGTGGGGGGTTTATTATTCCATACAAATTTCAGGAGTGTTTTGTCAATTTCTTTGAAGAATGTCATGGGTATCTTTACAGGGACTGCATTGAATCTGTACAAAGCTTTAGGGAGTATTACCATTTTTACAATGTTGATTCTTCCTATCCATGAGCAGCGAATGTGTTTCCATTTCCTCATTTTCTCTTTTATTTCTTGAAGCAGTGTCTTGTAGTTTTCTTTGTACAGACCTTTACACACTTGGTTAAGCTGATTCCTAAGTATTTGATTTTTTTTGTGGTACAATGTGAATGGAATCGTTTCCTGAATATCCCTTTCTTCTCTTTCGTTATTTGTATATAGGAAAGCCACCGATTTTTTGGGTATTGATTTTGTACCCTGTATAAGTATCTATTATTTCTAGGAGATTTTTGGTAGAGAATTTAGGGTTCTCTAGGTATAATATCATGTCATCTGCGAATAATGATAGCATGACTTCTTCCTTGCCTATCTGGATGCCCTTTTTTATGTCCTTTTCTTCTCTGATTGCTATGGCAAATACTTGTCCTGTTTTATTTTTTAATCCTTATTTTTGTCATTTTATTTTTAAAACAAAGTTGTCCATAATGATTTGTTACAGACATTCAATATTCCAACACCAATCCCACCACCATTATACTTTCCCGCCACCATCATTTCCAGCTTTCCCAACTACTTCTTAATCCTGTCCCAATAATCTATTTTATATTGTTAAAAATCATTTGCTAAAAATGATCAAAAATGATCCTTAGAAGAAAGGTAATTAAGATTTTCTATTTCATCATGGAGCCACTAACCCCTTGTATAGGAGATTCCTAAGATATTACAGGTTAAGGCTGTGTGTTTATATTTGCTACTTGAGATTGCTTGTATTCTACTCCACATCACATACAAAGTGGTGTGCTACACTCAGACTATTAGTGTTGCAGTGTTTGAGATGTTGTGTGGCTGTATTTTCAGGCGTGTGTTTTACACTTTCACAGCAAAGTGTGAAAATTTTTTGGATTTCCAAAAATTTTAATGGTGTGATACAGTTGAAGTTAAATTGCTAACTATGTGTGTGTGTGTGTGTGTGTGTGTGTGTGTGTGTCTGCCAGGGCATCCAGAAGTACAGGGAGATGGGGGGGTGGGGAGGGAGGCAGCCCATTCACAATTCTATGAAAAGTTGGAAATTTTAGTCACAAAACCCACATACCTGAGCTTTCCCACGGATTAATTTCTGGATAAGGCTCATCTCCAGTTGTCTTTAAAATAGTACAACTTTAAAATAGTACAAATACAAGTTTTTCCTTTTTCAAACTTAAGGCTGGTTTCCTTCCTTTGTTTTTCTTTATTGTATCACTGTGGGTTAGACAGTTACACAGCTGTTCATGATGGCATTTCAGGCATACAGTGTTGCAGTACCCATCCCTCCACCAATGCCCCTTTCCTACCACCTACTTCCCGTTTCCCTCCTCCACCCCACTTGACTGCCTCTAAGGTAGGCACTTTTCTCTCTCTTTCTCTCCCTTCCCCTCTCTCTCCTTTATCTCTTCTTTTCCACACTGAGGTTTGCAATACATATACTCTCATGCATATCCCTTTAACTACTTTCGATAGTTCTAGTTTAGCATTACCATTTCCATCTATTAATAGTAATGTAAATGTTGGAAAGGGAGACTGATCCCTTCGCTATCTTGCCTAACCTCTGCCCCCAATATACTTTTGGAAGATTCCAACCCTTGGCAGTTCTTCCCGGACCCTATTTTACCTATTCTTGGATATTAGTCTCATAACTTTTTTTCATATCCTACAGATGAATGCAGTCATTATATGTCTGTCCTTTCCATCTAGGATGGCATTCTGGGTGACCAAAAACATATATTAATATAACTAAAATAAGTCTATAGTATTTGAGAAAAAGGAACATGGAAAAAAAAAAAAAAAACAGTGCACACGTGTTTACTGGCAGCCTGCTCTATTTTGAGGTGAAGATGGATATATCAAAACCAACTGGTCATTTCACAACACTAGTAATGCCTTGGCGATCACTTTCTTTTTTTTTTTAGCAGTGTTCAGCTTTTTAGGGTATTTTAAATATTTCAAAACTATCGGGCCCCATTGGGTAGTCTGTAAGCTAAACCAAAATTGGTCACAAAATATTCCCCATGCCTCTACCATTCTCAATATAAAAAGCCCATACACTAAAAGTTATTGTCAGTGCAGGTATTACCAAGTTTTCATAGAGATGAGAGTGTTGAATTGTGAGTATAGTTTAAGAAAGCCTCCCTTTAAACTTCTTTTTCTCCCTCAGTTTCCTCTCCCTGTCTTATCTTGCATTTCCCATTTACTGGTTCCTATCTATCTTCCAATTTTACAAGACTTCTAAAGTTCCTTTTATTTGTACTCCACACTCTTAGAGCAAAATGAAATTGTTGCTCGTATATAGCTCTTGGCTATTCCTGCTGTAAAGGAGGCAGGTTGCATCAATTTTGATTATAAGCTCTGAAGCAGGAAAAAAATTTCAGAAGGAGGGCACATTCCTCACCCAAGGCTTGTTTTTCCCAGAATCCTGCTTCATTGCCGCTTGGCCCTCCAAGGTGCATGCTACATGTTCTGCAAAAAATATCTTAGGGCAACTAAAGCCCTTAGCAATGTTGAAATAGAAAAAGGGCAAATAAGCTCTGCAGTATGTGCCAGGGAGAGGGATTGTTGCCAAGAACTTATTTAACTCTGCATTCCTTTCCTTCAGAGTAGACTCAGCAAACAACACTAAGTGTGAAAGAGACATTTTTTGGATAGTGTTTACAGGACCCTTGAAGGTACTTATTGTTTTAAAAGTCTGCGCTTACTATTGCTCCAGCCTTTTATTAGCCATGGAGGCTGTGCCACCTTTGGCCTGCCTAAGAACAGGTCTATGAAGAACTGATAGAGTGCTGTGATGTTCCTCTCCTTGATGCCTGTGTGAGCCTTAATACTTGGACTCCCATGCTATAGGAGGTCTCCATTCACAACATTTTTTCCACTTCCTGTGAAGCATATTGTCCTCTTCTGTTTGCTTTTGTTTTGGGGCCAGACCTTGCTCTGCTCAGGGCTTACTCCTGGCTCTGTTCTCAGAGATTGCTCCTGGCAGGCTTATGTGGTGATCAGGCTTATGTAGAGATCATATGTGGTGCCTGGGACTGAACCTGGGCCAGCTGCATACAAAGTAAACGTCCTACCTGCTCTACTATCTCTACAAACTTTAAAAAATGTATACCACTTGAATGTGAAGTAGTTGCAATTCAAAGCCAGGTTTAATTTCAAAGTTTATATGTGATTATGTTTTATAATAAATATAATGGCTAATCAAGGTTGACATTTATAATGAGCTTTAAAGTTATTTGTTGGGATTTGGAGAGATGGATCATTGAATTGGAGCAGAATTGCTGCAGGAGGCCTGAGTTTGATGGTCCCCTGGGCAGTACATGGTCTTGCACCCACAACGTGACACCCCCCCCCACACACACACTAAGTCAGAAATAGTCCCTGAGCAATGCTAGGTGTGGCCCCCAAAACAAACAAACATGTATTTTTGGGCACTTTTCTAGCATTGAAACATGTTAGCCTCTTTTTATGGCTATGTCCTCACTATGTGGTCAGTAACATTAGTATCATTTGATGATGCAGAAAATTCAACTCTGAGGGATCAGAGACTTGTTCAAGATTCCTGGTGGTCGTGCAAATCTGCTCCAACATGAGTGCAGCTTCCAAGCCTCTATGCTGTGTAAATCCCATTTCATCAAATTTTCAGGTCATTTCTGTGTATTTATAGCTTTAGTCTAGTTTGGTGAGTGTCCCAGTGTTTGGACCTGTGTCAAGTAAGGAAGCCTGCAAAGCAAGTTGGGGTGTATGTGAGTGTGAAGGGAGAGAGGTGAGGGATGGAGCCAAGGTTCTCTTGATAAATAAAAGGAAATTTTCTTGTGAAAGAAAGAATAATCCAAAGATAAACCAATCATGCACAGCTTTGTAACTGAGTATCTCTCAGAGATTTAATAAAAGTAAATTAAAAATATAATAATCCAGAGCTGGTGAGTTAAGGAATGGGATTGCTCTTTACCTCAGCCTAATTGGGAAGGAGGGATACTACTTTTATTTACTATGGCTTGTATAAATTTTCTTATTAATCATGACAATGTTTGAGGCAGAAAACATATTAAAATAAATTTTAATCAGATGAAAATATGAGATCCCAAAGCAGTGAGCAAATTCTCGTTACACTCGCAGTGCTAGTGATGATGGGGTAGTGGGCTGAACCAACACATTCAAATTCCAGAACTACCCCCTCATTTCTGTGGATGTGCTTGTGGCTTATAAAGCCACATAAGAAGGAAAAAAAACATTTGGGCCGTGGGGGGCTTCTGTTCCCATAAGGCACATCCCACTGAAACTTCTGAAGCGTTATAGATTTGATGTGAGGTGGGAAAGTTTTCACACTGAGGAGTTTTCAGGAAGAAAAGTTACTAAATAGAACTGAGAAGTGATTCCTTCCTTCTCTTTTCCAGGATGGCGTGGTTTTCAAAGGTGGTTGTTGGGAAAAAAATTTCTATAGTCAGAGACTGTCCATATAAGACCCTTTTGTTCTCCCTGAAAAATCATGTCATAATTAAATAAAGCACTTTAAAGACATGTTCATGGGGGTAAGAGTCATAGTCCAAGGGGTAGGGTGTTTGCCTCGTATTCAGTCAAACTGGGTTAAATCCCCAGCCTCCCATATAGTTGAGCCCACCAGGAGTGATTCCTCAGTGAAGAGCTAGAAGTAAGCCATAAGCCCCCAAAAAACAAAAGACAGACAACAACAAAAGAAATTCCCAGGCTAGAATTTGCCCACATCTGGAGAAAACTGCATTCTAATCTCTATTAAACATGATAACATGATTGTTCTGTCTGTCTCTCTGACTGTCTGTCTGTCTGTCTGTCTCTCTCTCTCTCTCTCTCTCATCTCTCTCCTCTCTTCCTGTTCCACTCTCCCCAAATCTTATTTGCTAAATAAAACTACTTTAGTTAATTATTTGTCTTCTCTTCGAATTCTATTTTGCAAATGTGGTGTAAGAGCCTGGAAATCTAGGGAGATGTTAGGACTGGCTTTCTTTATCCCACAAAAGAGAAATTCTTTACTCCAGCCTGAGACCACTGATCCCTCCTGAGAGCTCCATGAGGATCAAGTGGTACTCAGGTGCAGCTTGGATGCTGCTTTGGGGGTTGTATGATGCTGGTGTCCAACATGTGCAGATGCTATTAGCTGACTATTTGTCCTAGTGTCCCCAGGTACTTTCCAGGAGACCAGGTGGGATCACCAGGAGGGCAGTAGAACTCTATCTTGAGACTACTACACCGCTATCTTCCAACTTTGGCTCCAGGTATCATTTGGGGAATCCCAGGACACCAGAGCTTTATGGAGAACCATCCAATTCACCTGTAATATTTCACTTAAAAGAATGACCTATATAATCTACTCTGGGAAACCAAAAATACGCAGCGGAAACACCATCCCTACTTTTATGTTCATAGCAGCATTATTCACAATAGCCAGAATCTGGAAGCAACCCGAGTGCCCGAAAATAGATGACTGGATAAAAAAGCTTTGGTACATCTACACAATGGAATACTATGCAGCTGTTAGGAAAAATGAAGTTATAAAATTTGCCTACAAATGGATGGACATGGAGAAGATTATGTTGAGCGAAATTAGCCAGAAGGAGAGAGACAGTTACAGAATGACTGCATTTATCTGCATAACATAAATATATAGGTACATATTATGATACCAATATCCAAGGTCAAGTGAAACATAGATCAGGAGGTCCTGTCAAAGGTGGAAATTATCACAAACGTGTGGGATCAGAGGCTAGGTAAGACAGAAAATGGAACAGTGTGCTAACAATTGTGAGGGTACTAATGCCAACCTAGAACTGAACATTAAATAGAGGCAAAAGGATACACATGACAACCCTTTAATGTATGTTCTGTAATCCATAGTCTGGAGAGGAAGGAAAAGAGAAAGATAGAGAAATGGAAAGAAATAAAGAACCTGCCATGGAGGAGGGCTGGGGGAGGGGGAGGGAACCGGGGACGTTGGTGGTGGGAGATGGGCACTGGTGGAGGGACGGGTGCTGGAACACTGTATGACCAAAACCCAAATATGAACTTTTAATTGTATATCTTTGTAATTGTAAAAAAAAAAAAATTAAAAAAAAAATAAATGCAAAAAAAAAAAAGAATGACCTATATCAATATCCTATGATTTTAATTTTTTAATTGTGTAAAAATAAAGAAAGAAGGCATGTAATCTAACATATTCTAGTTTACATGAGGGTAATTAGAATAGAAAAATCACATGTTAGAGCTCTTGCAAAGTGGGAAGTAGCAGTGATTTAGTGAGCTCAGGCTCATGTTTTCTTTCTCCAGGATTTTGTTCTGGTTTAGTGAAGGCAGCCCTTAATTATTAGGATAAGCTCAGAGCTACAAGTCAGTTGGTTCAAGAGTGGTCATTAATAATTCTATCAAGAAATCTTGAAATCATTTTCTCCTTTTGATTTTATTTTCAATAACCCTTTACCCAGCAGGTGTTTGAAATAATACAGGTTAGCTCTAAGACCTACAATGTTTCTTTTATACCAAATTAGTTTGTTTAAGAAAGTTCTCCAAGATAGGCAAAGTGAAAAGCATTGCTCCCCCCAATAATCAAACCAACACAACTATTTAAAACCTAATAAAAGAGTATTTGGCTAAGAGAGTGAACAGGATCTCAGTTTTCTAGCACAAGTTTAGTTTGTGCTTTATTTCACTTAACTTTTTGTTTTTCTATGAGTCATAAATAAAAAATGCCAAGTAATAAATACACTGTGCAAAATGCATTTTAATAATCCTAAAGGGTTTCATTACTTTGGCTATAACCTGGAAATGTAAGTTATGGCTGTTACTCTATATTTCATTTATCAACTTCAGAGATTCTGGTTTTGCTGCTATAAATGTTATAGGATTATGCTAAATATTTATAGAATAAATTAACTTGGGGCAGCTAAGTATAATTTCCTAGTTTTTGAGTATATAAAAGATATTATCACAGTATTCAGGAATATGTCATTCTATATAATGTTGTGTGGTATTGAATTTTTTGAAAATGAAAACAATCTGTACTTCAAGGTCATAAATTGGAAAGTCATAAGAGAAACTAAGCAGCTGTTTTTAATAATGCAGGTAAATTCCAGTCATGGGAAAATCTTTAAGCTTCTCTGATCTACGGTAATGCATTGTTCATTAAACAAGTCTTGAGACTACCAGAAAAAAATCTTTGTACATTCCTTGTTCAACTGACTGTTCCTACTTACTTTTGTTATATGTTCTTCATCTTTCCCCTTAATTATATTGAATCTGAAATGATTGATAGTGGGTGACTCAGGAATAAACAGTTAATTCCTGTTTGTTTTCACTTATGCTGTTTGTCCATCTCTTTTCTGAATCTTTATGCATCCATACTTTCAAGTCGGAAACTCAAGACACTGCTTCATGAAGTATTTTAAGTTCAAGTACCCATTTTTTCTAAAAGTCCTTCATATGCAGTTTGCTGATATTCACAAATAATAGATGTTATGTAAGTCTTTTATTGCTTGTTTTTGTTTGGGGCCACATTCTTTTGGCTCTGCACACAGGAATCTCTCCTGGTGGTGCTCTGGGTAGCACATGCAATGGTATCTAGGTTGGCCACATACAGGACAAGTGTGCACCCCCTCTGTACTATTGTTGTGGCCCCAGTAAGTGTTTTTATTTGTATTTCTGATCTTTCTGACATTTTATATATTTTCTGAGTGCAATGATTTTTGTCCTAAACATGTATATATTTCAAGTTATTTAGAACAGTGCTTTATGTTCATTCCAATGACCATTTCAATAATTTCATATTGAGTTCATAAGTCAATGATTATCTAACAATCATACCTGAGTAGCTTTTAGTTGGTCTGCTAGGATTTGTTCATATATGAGTAGCTTTTAGTTTTTTCTCCTGGGATTAAACCAGCTGTAAGTGGAACAGGCTAGCATGGACAATAAGACTAGCTGAACACACTAGTATGAACAATAACTATCTGAAAAGATATTCTTGGAGTTGCTTAATAGTATTTGTGTCTTCAGTAAACACTGAAGTCTGTGCTTAAAAGGTTATGCATGTATGTGTGTATGATATGTTTTCCAAGGGCAGATTTATAGCTTTCATTGTTCCTCATCCTCTTCCCACAGCACTCTCGTTCAACCCAAGCAGACTAGAGTTCAGTTTTATCTTTCCATGGGGGAAAATGAGGAGTGTTAAAACTACAAAGTAATGTTCTGGAACTGTTATCGTCCATGCTTTCTAATAAAACTGCTTTTTTGTTTTTCTGCTTATAATTCATGATTTATAGCAATCCCGTTCTTTTAATTTATGAACCAGCCCATAAACTACTTGGCCACTTACATGGCCAATTCCACTACACCATGTTCTTCATTACCATACGAATATATTAAATTCCTTCTACATTTATATAATCTGCACTATATTATTCCAACACCTGCACATTTAATTATTTATTCAATAAATATTTATAATATGGATGTTCCATACTAGACCTTGTGAAGTTGATGCTTCAGCTACATCTTGTCCTCAAGAATGTCCAGCTTAGAGGGTGATAGTGCAGCAAGTATGGTGTTTGCCTTGCACATGGCGGCAGAACCAGGATCAGTCCTTGGCACCCAAAATAGTTTCCTGAGTCCTCCAGCTCTAATCCCTGAGTGCAGAGCCATGATTTAAGCCCAAGGCACCACTGAGTGTGGCCCATAAACCAAAAGGGGACACAAAGTACAGCTTAGCTGGAGAGTTCTGATGAGAGAGTTCTGATGTAGAGAGAGGTTCAAATGAGAGCTAGAGAGACAGTGCAGTGTGTGTGACACTTGTCTGGCTATGTAGCAGACACACATTGCATAATTTCTCAGCATCATATATATTCAATGAGCACTGTCAGGTGCCAGTGCTAAGTACAGTGATAGGAATAAACTGAGCACTCTTGGATATGGCCCAAGTCCCTAACCATGCCCTCAACCCCCAAAAAAAAAAAGAAGAAATAAATTTTAAATAAAATAATGCAGCTTACAGGGAAAAGAATACACTTATAACCTATTCATGTAAAAGAACCTAATCAGGTTTCTTGGATTAGCCTGTGGTTGGAGTGCAGACTTCACATCAAATCTAGCATCCTGTTACCTCTCTGTGGTATTTCTTTGGTAGACTGAATCTCAGATCAGTACAGAATAGCATCAGTGTTTTCTTCACTTAAGACTTTAGTGATGAGTTAGCAAGTCTGAAATTCTCCCCAGATTTCCCCTTCACAGAACTCTCTGAGAAATGAGAACTAAACCAATGGGTACATGGGGAAGAAAGTGGGTTGTGTCAGGGGCCCTGGCCAGCAACCCCCCAGCACAAATGAGGAAGACCTAGATCTTGCCGGACTTCATCCCTGCGGAAAAAAGATAGGGATGGACTTGGGAGAAACTCTGGCTTGCTGCTGCTGCTGAGAAAGGAAAGAAAGAAAGAATGACACCGAAGCAGCAGCGGGGAGTTCTGGCTAGCAGCACTGGATTTACTGAACACAGTTTAAGCCTTCATACAATATTTGGGTGGAGGCGGTACAAACACACATCACGGGCATTTGCAAGCTCCTGAGCCATTGTAATAGACAACAATCTTCACAACAAATGACAGTCACAGATTTAGTATTTGCAAGGTAACATTTGCAAGATAACAATCATTGATTTACATATTTCTGTGGTCATTCCTGTGATCAGTTAGAAGACCAGGCATATTCTGCCTCACCTTAGCTTGGATAAGCACAGATGTTTTGGGTGTAACCATATGAACAGGGCCCATTTCTGGACCTGCCCTTAGGGTCTTGTGATGGGAAAATGCTGGACCCTAAGGCTAGCAGCTCAGAACCCAACAGGTTGGACATCAAGGAGGATCTTTCTGCCCTCTACCTCCCATTAATCTGTCTCAGCATCTGGGAGGCACCTTCAGTCTCTCAGATGTGAGACCTTGCTGATCTCCCACTGCTGTGTCTTCTGGGTGCTTTTTCCTGTGGTTTTCTCCTGTCTCCTCTCCTCCAGAAGAATGATTCAGCTTCTTTTCCTCCAACCTAATGCTCAATTTGCCATTATTTGGAGAGTAAAAGATGATTTATTTTTGTTTTATTTTTGGGTCACCCACCCAGCAATTCTCAGGGGTTACTCCTGGCTCTTCACTTAGAAATTACTCCTGGTGATGCCCAGGGGACCATATAGAGCAGCAGAGATTGAACCCTGGTCAACTGACCCACTATACTATCACTCCTGCACCATATTTGGAGAGCAGAGGATGCCATTGTGAAAGAGTTGGCCACCCGATGAGGTGACTGACTGGGAGCTTTGGAATGCCGCACCTATCAAGGAAAACTCTGAGAGACCAAGTCCTATGCAAAAGCAAGGGTTTTTATTAATATTCGAGTATGCCCGGCTCATAGCATGACCACAAGCAGTCAGCGGCTAAGAGCCCTGAGCCCTTCCAGGGAGGATCTTTTAAGAGATAATTCCCGATGCTACAGAGAAGCCCACGCATAACCATCCAATAGATTTAAAATATTACATCAAGGTCTGCGTGCAGGAAGCCAATCACTTTGTACCAAGTAACCATCCCCTACCAATCAGATCATACTTAATACTTCTTTCTATATTTGGTGCGGCTAGACACACGCGTGGGATCATGGGTCAGCAATGGCTATGCGCACGTGCAGGAATGCAATTCAGGCAATTCAGGCCAGATAGTAGATTCTGGGTGGGGGTCTCATAACCTCTAACAGGAATTTGTTCTGGGCCTTTTGTAGATAACAAAAAGGTTACTTCAAGATGAAAAGGACACTCAGGCCCTAAATTGGTAACTTTCCATGAGTAGGCCTGCCCTGTTTGCTGCCTTCCTTCAATTGCACTCAACTATTTTCATCAGTTTTTTTTTTTTTTTTTTTGCTTTTTGGGTCACACCCAGCAATGCTCAGGGGTTTCTCCTGGCTCTGCACCCAGGCAGTGCTCAGGGGACCATATGGGATGCCGGGATCAAACCCAGGCCTGCAAGGGCCGGCCGTGTGCAAGGCAAACGCCCTACCCGCTGGGCTATGGCTCTGGCCCCATCACCTTTCACACTTATTTGACCTTAGTCAGAAGTCATGTTCATCCATATGTGTACAATCCAGCTCTCAGTTGCAATCTAACTCCCTAAGGAGATAGGTGACATATTCTGATTCTTTAGGTTCCCCATGGTTCATTCCTCCTGGTAACCTGGTACAGTGCTTTCTCAAAAGGAGGCTAGGGAGAGAAGTAAAAACCTTCCATCGTCAATCAGGGTCCTGGCCCTCAGGCTTCACTTCCAGGTGAAACAGCAGCTGTCACTAATATGTGAATGTGTCTGCTACTAACATAGCCACAGACTCAGCAAGGGGGCTTGCTTCTGTTGACCTGGGAGACCTTTTGATACAGAATAAGATGCAGAGTAAGACTCGAGACCTTCAGATGCATAATAAGACGCAGAATAAGGCTTGAGTGAGACGTGACACTCTGTCCTCTGGGAATTATCATGAAGGAACTGCAAACTGGGCAATGTCAGATAGAGTCAAGTCTTTTTCTCTCCCTATGATGTCATCTACCATTGGCCCTGCTACTATTTATTATGATAATTTGACCCTTTCAGATCCAAAAGGAAAGTATGGTGACAAATCCTATTCATTAATTCCAGTGGTGCATGCTGACATGTGGCAGGGCAGTAGTTTCACCATCACTGTCAGAATGTATTTCCATATGTCATATTTTATGGACATAATAAGTGTACATATGGTTTCTAGCCCTTTATAGTCTAATTGCTATAAATAGCCTTGAACTCTTTTAACTGTATTGAACCATCATGCAGTACAAATTGTTTATTCCCTTCTTTTGAAGAAACTCACGGGTTTAAAAAATATGGAAACAAAAATCCAGCATGCAATGAAAAGAATACTGTGAATATGTCCTACTCATAGCATTAGTAATGCATATACAAAACATATATTGGTCTCTGGCACATAGAAAAAAGAATGTTTGCCAGCTGATGTTCATTCTTGGATTAATTTGTGTTGGAATGTTAAAGGCAAAATTGAAGTCACTAAAACTGGATCTACTACTCATAGTGAGAGGAAATGGCAGGAAATGTTTCTTTAAAATGGTTCATTTTTACATTTGTTTAGAATGCAGACATTTGGGGCCAGTGGCAACTCTAGATCTTTAGCTCCTAGAAATAAGCAAGCAAATTTTTTTAAAAAAAGGAGGCATGAGCAAGGGAACAACTACTTCAAAAGCTAAAATGAACATGCACAAGCATGCTTCATTCCTCAGCTAAGTCTCTGACTGAGTTGTGTGGCAGACACACATTAGATAGACATCAATATAATATAGAGTCAAAGTGTTCTTATATCACTAAAAGTCAGACAGGATTCATGAAAGAAATTATTGTCCATGCTGAGTCCAATATATATGTTTTCTAACCAGTAGTCTAGCTGGTCCTTGCTCATCAACATTTATGTTAGTATTTCTGATGGCAGAAAGTCATTTATGAATGGTCATTTTAGAAAGCAATGGCAGATTAACATTCCAATACATATTAATCCAAAAATGAACATCAACTGGTAAGTTACTTTGGGAAAGTTTGTCTGAACTGTTAGTGAATATTGCCTATACATAAAAGCTCAAATAACCTCTTTCTTCCTGTTAAATCATTATAGTGTATTTTCTCTCTCATCTTAAGGCAATCAATATTTAGGTATTTGTATTGAAATTGATTGCAGGTTTGGGTATCACTAGATATACTTTGGGTATTTATAAAGACTCAGATTCAGCCTTTGACTAGTTAGCTTTCCTTCTTGCAGAGTGTAAGAGGAAATAAGCTAACAGAGGGAGCAGAAATATTCTATTTGGCTTTTGGTATTAACTTTACTGTAAGTCAAAACACTATTGGGAAACCTTAGTAAATTGGTCCGAAGGCATATGGGGAAACTCATGTCTCCCAAGTCTCAAATCCAAAATTTTCAACTAATGAACAACTGAGAGAGGAAATGAGAGCAAGAACAGGACCAAGGATGGAGAATTGAGGTGGAGGCAATGTTAGGGAGTAAGACGGTGCCCAAAACAGACCTGAGCACGGGAACAGAATTATTTCTAAGGCACAGATCTGTCAGGGTTGTGTTACACGTCAGTCTGTTATTCCCTCACGTGAGTAGTGAAGACAGAGACATGTGAGTGAGACTGAGAACGACTTCTGCACCTTGGTGAAGATGGTCTCTATTGGCTTCCCTGTGTTTACTTTCCCTGACCAAAGTTTCAGAGTTGTCTGATGTGAACTCTGCACTTTGGACATCTGCTTGTCTTCTTCCGAGGTGACTCCATTTTCAGTATCCCCTGAAAGGAGTGATAAAATTCTTTTTTTTTTTTTTTTTTTTTTTTTTTTGGGGGTTGCACCCGGCAATGCTCAGGGGTTTCTTCTGGCTCTGCACTCAGGAATTACTCCTGGGAGTGCTCAGGGGAACATATGGGATGCCAGGGATCGAACCCTGGCCGGCATTGGCCAGCCGTGTGCAAGGCAAACGCCCTACCCGCTGTACTATTGCTCCGCCCCAAGAGTGATAAATTTCAAATATGGTACTGAGAAATAAGACCATTATTTTTCCTTTACTAGATTATTGTTTCTAGGTAATAAATGAAACAATTAAAACCCTCTATTTGCATCTATTTTATTATTTAATTTTACCTTATATTTCTAATCTATAGTTTTTGTATTCTTACTATGATATGCACATTATTTTTTAAGTTGTGTTTATACATTTATAAGGGAATGCATACATATTGTAGGGATATATCTATTATTTTACTGATGAGCTCAACATTAGATAAATGTTAAATATCAATGACTCAAACTCTGATTTTTAAATAAAGTTTTCTGAGGGTATTAGTTATTTTAGTAATTCATCCTTTATTGAAAATCTGTAACTAAAGTTTGTCCTTCTCTAGTCATGATCAATAATATCTAACATAAAGATTGCTAAGATAAAATAGCAATCTAAAATAAATTAAACTAATAAACTAATAAGTTAAAATAAACTAAATTTAACCAAATAAAAATAAGCAAATATTAATAAATAACAATAATAAACTAAAATAACATAAAATATCTAAAAAATTACTCTGCTTTCTTTTATTTCTTCCATTCCTTATTCCCATTGTGTAAATTTAGGCCCTCATCTTTTGCCTTTCTAACCTATTGCCACAGTCTCTGATTTTATTTTGAAGATCTACATGTGCTAGAGCATATCAATTGATTAACACTCTGGATCTACCTAACTGTATCACTCTAATTTACAACAATTTATAAAGATAGCTTATATTGTATATTATTCATTCTTTTGGATAACCAATTATTAGTTATGTCAGGCAAACTTCTTGGTCTTATGACCTCAGCAAGGAGCAAAAGCAAGTCATTAATGAATCATTTGTAGCATAGTGATAAAATATTGCTTTATTAAATAAGAAAAACTAAAGACCATAATTGGAAATTTTAGAGAGCAATGGGCATGGGAATACTTCTTTATATAATGAATTCAGAGAAAAAGTGTTTTCAGTAAAGGTGTACATGACGTGAGGAACAACTTCCTGAATTCCTCCAGGAAACATTATCTGTCTAAGGACCCTGGGAAGGTAGAGTGCTGGTGAATTCAAGAGCTCACAAGGTGACCTGAGAGTTTGTTAATTTCCAAATAACCAACATCTATTAATTCTATTAATGCTTCACTTAGTAACTTTATCCAGAGCATTCCATGGGACTAACAGGAGGGCTTGATAGATGATTGTGGGATACATACTGGTTCTCTTGTATTTTTATGGAGCTTTCTATTGCAACTGGTAGCTCCTCCACTAATCACCTGTTATTCAGCCCAGAATATATGACACCTCTGTGCTCCTCAGTCTGTCTCTTTTTATGATCATTTTCCAAAGTCTGGTCACGTAGCCTGACATCTGTTTCCTATTATGGCTATTGTAAAAGCAGTCTGTGTCATTTCTCAATCTCTGCTACAAAACATTGCTAGTTGATCCTCTACTTCAGCATAAACAAATTCATTTGAAATGAAATCTTACCATTTTACTATTTTATTGGAAATTCCTCAGTTTTCTACTTGGACAAAGTTTCTTTAACATGTCTCTCTAGGATATCATCTAGTAGCATGGCTGATCTTGTCTGTCTTCTTTGCTTTAGAACATTGCATTCCTTAGAGGATTTGTATTGAGATTGTGTGATGTAATGGCCTCTCTTAGTCTCTACTCAGCAGAATTTCATGCCATAAAGTGTCGGGGATGCCACTGGGTTCCCCAACAGTGCCGGAAAGTGGGTTCCCTTCTACCTCCGAAGCCGGGGGGGAATGGGTGAAAACTCAGGAATCCTATGCAGTTTTAAAAGGGCTTTACTAACACAGGTTCAAATATACAATCCAAGAGCAGGGAAAACCTCCAGACTCTGGGTTCCCAGCTAGGCCCCAACCACGTGTAGGCCAAGATGGCTGCCACCACGTGTTGAGACCCAACAGAGAATGGACAGGACGGAGAAGTAAAATGCCAAGGCGATCCAAATGGCAAAAGGAGCTTCTTTCTTCTTACAGCTTATTTTATAGCTAGAAATCGGCCCAAACTTCACAGCCCAGCCCATTCTGGACTGGGCTATCTAGAGGTGAAAACAGGAAAACAGCTCTATAGAAATGTAGCACTTCAGGAGGCCTTCTGGCTGTTTACAAGAACCCAGAGCTGATTCAAAGCCTCCCTAGCAGAGCTGGGAGGAGCTATAAGCTAAATGTAACTTCCCCTGGCAGGGGATGGTCAAATGCCCTCAGGTAATTTCTTCCAGCACTTAACCTAATGTCTTGAGCCGAGATCTGCCTGGAAATGCCTTTATAGGGCAGAGAAGGGGGTTTCTGAGATGGCATGCCTCTGTACCAAAGACTATACTAATGCCAGTTAAATATTTCTCCAAGCCTTCACAAGACTCTCCTCTACTTCACAGTAGTTTTGTATTTTAGTTGCCTTTGAGTTATCAAAAGCCATGCTTGCTTGCTTGGAGGCAAACAGCATTTCTCTCTGGTATAATTACTTAGAGATCCAACGTGGCCAGGAAAATATGCTGGTAATATTTAGCTAGTCCCACAATGACTGTGGTAGCATGCGAGAATATTTATACCAGCCAGTACAGAATAAATGGCCAGATAAACTGCCACATTTAAACTACCCTCCTATCTACGAAGTGGCTGAAGGAGGCAATCCAGGGCAGATGCAGAGGCTCTTAGGTGTCCTGCAACAATGAAGCACATCCCTGACTTTTCTGACATGTTTGTTCAGCTTCTGTTTGTAGGTAAATTATTTTATAACATCATAAGTCTTTAGGACCAGATCTTTAGCGTTGAATTTTTTTGTATAATACTCTTTCTAATACTTATAATATTAATATATTCTGCCCTGAAAATAAAATGAAACAGAACAATAATAATATAAACAACCCAATTCAAACTTTTGCCTGAGGTTAGAGAGATTATACAGGGGATCATACCAATCCCATCCTGACAATTCCTATTAGCATCTCCAGCGTCACACCAGTTATCTCAGTTCTTGCTGGGAGTGATCTCTGAGCACATTGTCAGAAAGAAGTCTTTCAACATCACTGTATGTGAACAACCCCCACCCCAATGATATAAAAACAAATAAATTGTCAAAGTCCTAAAACACCTCACTCAAAAGCTATACAGTTGGAAAGTAAGCTTACAAAATGATTCTCTATAACAAGAACAATGCAAATTAAAATAGCAATGTGATACCAATGCTCATCTAATAGAATAACCAAAACTGACAACATAAAGTGCTGGTGAGGAGCTAGAGCAATAGGAATTCTCACACATTGGCAGCAGAAATGCAAAGTGTGCATTCACTTGGGAAGACACTTAGACATTGAAAAGCGTTCTTCTTAAATGGAATCATCCATCCCCAGAGATGTTGGCATCACAGAGTCATTTCCAATGATAATAGGTTCAGAGATTTAACCTAAAAATTCAATGTTCAGGCATGACCATTTGTTACTTGGGCCATTGATGCTCAGGGGTCACCAGGGTCACACCCTAATGGAGTAGAAGTCAGGGCCTTGAATAAATGCCACCTCTGTGCTCTAATATGTGTTTTTCCCTGTGGTGATATTTTTAACCTTTTGGTGATTTATAAAAAGAGTTAAATGTACTTTTATATACTGTTAAGCTATTGCTTTCCTTGGTATTCACCTAAAGGAATGGAGAGCTTATGTCTTCATAAAATCATTCACATGGATGTTTCTAGCAACTTTATTCATACTTGCTAAAACTTGGAAGCAACTAAGACAACCTTCAGGTTAAAGGATGAAACAGACGATGGCACACTCAGAAAAATGAGCATCAGTGCTTAAGAGAAAGGAACTGTTGAGCTATGAAAAGACACAAAAAAAACCTACACGCATATTACAAAGAGTCAATCTGGAAAGGCTTCAACTGGATGATTCCTATTACAAGATTTTCTAGAAAAGTACAGCTATAATAATAATAATAAAAGGATTAGTGATTGCCATTTGTTAGGGAAATGGGAGTGAAAGAACACAGGATTATTTTTGATGGAAAATACTTTGGATAATGCTGTAACAATGGATGTTGTCATTGCATTTTTTACCAAATTCATATGCTATATGCTGAGTGAAACCTTTCTAGGGTAAATTGCGAACTTTGTGTGATTAAGAGAAGCCAGTATAGGTTCTTGCTTGATAAAAACAAACGAAAGTCCGGTGGTAGTGTGTTGGATGACAGATGTAGCTAATCTGGGAGCTTTGTTGTTTTGCACAATCACTTTATTTAAAAATAGTGAATTTCACAAATACTTAATAGTCACTGGACATTGGCACTCACAGCAGCATGTGTACTGATTGTCAAGTGTGAACTGCAGGCGACTGCCACAGAACGCCGGCGCGTCAGGAACTTAGGAGGCGACACTCGAGCAAGTTTGGTGAGCTCAGGCAGGCTAAATCCATCAGCCCTGTCGACATATTTTCCCAGGGAAAGAGTGACTGATGGGTACATGGTCATTGTTTAAGAGCCTGGATTCTGAGGTGAGGCTGGAGTCCAAGCACTTAGATGCAACTCACAGTTTTCTCTTTTATTAGGATGTGACCTTAGACACATTATTTTAGTTCTCTGTTACTCAGTGTTCTCCTCCATAAAATGATATTATCAACAACTATAAACTTTGAATCATTTAATGAGTTATAGTAAAGTCATTAGTATAATGTCATGGGAAGTATATTAGTTCTTCTTGCCTTCAGTACTGCTAGTACAATATTGCTGCTTGAGTATATGACAGGAAATTGGTTCTCTCTTTTTTTTTTTTTACAGCAACGTTTTCTGTGACTTGTAAGAAATTCACAAGGCAGGATTTTAAGGGATGATGAATTAAGACGAGAAAAACCAAGAAGTCTAGAAACAATGCCAGTGGGTACTAAGGAATTCTGGGATTAAAAATAATACTTATAATTTCTTTAAAGAGTTTTGTAATTGAGCTTGCTTTTCACCATCAATAAGCAGATTTTGCAGCAGACATTTTGCCGGATTTAAAACAAAAACAGCTGGTTGTTAAATAAGACTATTTACAGATAGCTTAGTATTATTCTTATAAATACAGACATATGTGCTTATTACCTGACAGACACTGTGAGTTTTCCCCCTTAGTTTATAGAAACTTAGAAAAATATTAGTGAGAGGAAAGGGGGGAAAAACCAGTTACCCCAGTGGTGTTAAAATGGACAAAATAAAAGCTACAGAATTCAAGGAATGTGAAGCATTCAGACTACATGGGCTCCCAAACAGGAGCATTTTTGAGAGGCTAACTCAAGATTTCTTTCCAGAGGGACATTGTATACAGCAGCAATTATTTCCTGGCTGGATTCATATTCATTCAGTACCTGTTCGTAGGCAGCCTTTTAACATGGACAATCAGGCTATCCCAAAGCTTGGTGAGGAAGGAGTCAGCATTCTCTATGCTCTTGAAAAGATTTGTGAGGATGGTTCTTGGGCAGTTTAAACAACTTGACCATGGGACCCCCACAAGCAGGACAGATAAGCAAAACAGCTCTGAAAACAGAAAGTTCCTTTCAGATCTCGTTTTGTAGTAGAATCTGACTAAAACTGACATAAAATTTTCTTCTTTTCTTTTCCTTTCTTCTTTTCTCCTTTCCTTTCTTCTCCTTTCTTTCCTTTTCTTAAGTATGTGTGTATGTGGGGTGGGGCTTCTTTTTGGGTCACATGGCTGTGCTCAGGGCTCACTTCTGACTCTGTTCAGAATGACTCCTGGTGTTATTTGGGGATCATATTAGGTGCTGGGGATCTAACAAAGGTTGACTGTGCAAAGCTCTCTTTCATTGTGAGAAGGGGTGAGGATGGAGGAGGGCCAGCATAATTGCTATTCAAAATTGGTTGAACATAGCATTGTTTGACAGCTAGGAAGAGTTTCTTTCAAGGGACTGAATGAGCAAGAAAAATTTTGAAAAATTGAAATGGTCAATAAAAAGGTTAGTTTGTAAAACAGGTCAAATAAGTAACACTATGTCTCCATGTTTTGTTTTTCTTGCTGATGAAGAGCTTCTGGCCCTGGAGAAGTCTTCAGGGTATTTGAGGAAAGCCAAATTCTCTGCTCTTTCTTGGTCATTAGTGTTCAAAATAATATATAAAGAACTCTGAAGATTTATTGTAGCAAACTTTAAAGAGCTAGTTAATGCAATGTAAAGTCTGAAGTCTTTAGATTTTTTGAGTTGAAAAAAGCTTAAGATAGTAACTGCTGATATTGGGGTATTAGACTTTTAAAGTATGTTTTGATATCAACCGTTTTGTTAAAAATAAAATCTAAGAAGAAATACCTAAGAGAAAAGTGCTCACTTGTATTTGATGTCTTTTAGCAAACTGAGATAAAAGAAATACTCCCCCTTAAGTTTCAAAAGACTTCTGTTTCACAGGAGCGCTGGAGGTTTTGTACATTAAGAATTCTTATGTACTCTCCAAAAGTATGATCAGAGAATTTTAGGATGACCATTGCTAAAGAGCTTTCTCTTTTTAGGACAAAATTTGGTGCTACCCAGACTGAGATTGTATCTTCTCTGGGACATACTTATCCTGGCCATTGGGCAAATTCTCAATGGTTGAAAGCAGTATAACTTTCCTGAAAGCAATAAATCTCCAATACCAATGTTGAAGGTCATTGAGGGGCCAGAATAAGTGAACTTTCCTGGTCCAAAGGATAGATATGGGACCCTTGACCTGACTGAGAACCATGGATTCAGTTTTAAGCATTGTGTAGATGATGACCATGACTTGGTTTAAATTATTTTAAGTCTCATTGCAATGAAGCCAGCATGTAAACAAAGCAAATGGTGTATATCTGAGTGAGACAGTAGCGAATAAGCTATCTCCAAAATTGGTCATAATGACTTGCTTAGGTTTCAGTGGTCAATGCAAAGGCATATGCCATGTTAGAAAATCCTTAGAACCAAAGGTTAGCTGCAGTTTATACCACATTGGCTTTCAAGGATGTACTCTACTTTTATTAAGAAAACTTATGCTGAATCACACCTCTTATTCTATTTATCACAGAGTCCTCAAGCCAGCCATGCGCCTGGTCACAACAGCTTTTTACTAAGCCAGTTCTCCACACTTATTTGTTGTCATGGAAACTCCATGAGAATGAGGAGGAGGAGGTAAAGTTAAACTTTGGCAAATGTGAATCTTGTTCAAAAATGATGTCATGTATATTCTGACTTTATGTTGTATTCGGTAAGAGCCAGCCAGATGCCCACCTTTCTGTGTTTTGTTAGGTTCAGAGTTGAATTTAATTGGTTAAGGGAACATTTTCATAAGAATAGCAGTGTGTATAGTTGTATAGTTTCTCTTCTGCTTTTCCTTTTGGGATCACATGGGATCTAGACTTGGATTGATCATGCGTGGCTCCAGGAGTGTACTTATACTGTGGGTAAATACTAGATTATGCCTCTCAACAGGAAGACTTTTCCATTGCATGCTCAGTAACTTCAAAGGTAATACTCAAATCCTCTGTGCATTGTGATAAAGTCTGCTATAGTGAATAACCATAACAAAATTAAATAGTCAAGATACACATATAACAACAATGTCCTACAGAATACATGTGGGACACACAAGTGATCAGTGGTAGGTTATGCAGTGGCTAAAGAGAGGAAGAGAGGGCTGAAATTTGGAATAGATGGAAGAATTTGGAAAGTCTGATGAATGAGCTCAGTTAAAAGCGGGAGGTAGGACAGCACACATTGGGGAAGGAGCCCCTTTTCAGGGCACCAGACAGCATGAACAAAAGTGAAAGCCTGCACTAAGTAGTGTGTTTGGGTCCTAATGATTGATCATCAGATTGTGAAAGTAATTTTATAACTATGAAATATCATTGGCATATATTTTCAACTATCTCCAGAAATATTTCTTCTTAAAAATTCTTCACTTTTATTACTCGTCTTTCCATTGTTCATCAATTTGCTCCAGTGGGCATCAGTAACATCTCCATATGTACTGCCATGTGCTAGTGTAGCCCAAGGGCATCTTCTTGCTTCAGGAATATGGTGAGCCTCAGACCATTCCTTCAGGTCATGGGAATGAGCTGAGGGAATGAGGGAATGAGGGAATGAGGTCTATAATTGTTACTGGATTTTGGCATAACTTATATGATGGGTAGCTTGTCAGGCTCTGCCTTATAATTCCTATAATAAGAAAAAATGTCAAGACTGGAGCCCGGCTCGCGCCGAGCCCAGCTGACGATGGGATCCCGAGGAGGGCAGATGGGTTTTGGGTGTTGGCCCATTGCCTCTGGGGGTCCCGGAAGCAGCCGGATGAAACTTCGCCCATCACACTAGCCACCATCTTCGCTGTCCAGACGCTGAGAAAATGCCTCACGACCAGATCAACAGAGCAAGACCAGTTCGAGCCCAGGTAGGCGGCTCCCAGAAGCGGGAATCACTGGGAATTCGCCAGATGGAGTCAGGGTTAAGCCACTCCCCCCCTCCATTTTGTCGAGTCTGGTGGACCCGCCCAGGAGCCGCCTGGGAACCAGTATGCAGAGCTGCGCCAGCTGCGGGAGACTGGAGCCAGGCTCGCGCCCGAGCCCAGCTGACGATAGGATCCCGAGGAGGGCAGATGGGTTTTGGGTGTTGGCCCATCGCCTCTGGGGGTCCCGGAAGCAGCCGGATGAAACTTCGCCCATCACACTAGCCACCATCTTCGCTGTCCGGACGCTGAGAAACTGACCCACGACCAGATCAACAGAGCAAGACCAGTTCCGAGCCCAGGTGGGCGGCTCCCAGAAGCGGGAATCACTGGGAGTTCGCCAGATGGAGTCAGGGTTGAGCCACTCCCCCCTCCATTTTGTCTAGACCCGCCCAGGAGCCGCCCGGGAACCAGTATGCAGAGCTGCGCAGGCGGCTGGGGGAGACTGGCAGCTCGGCGCGAGCCCAGCTGACGATGGGATCCCGAGGAGGGCAGATGGGTTTTGGTGTGTTGGCCCATCGCCTCTGGGGGTCCCGGAAGCAGCCGGATGAAACTTCGCCCATCACACTAGCCACCATCTTCGCTGTCCAGACGCTGAGAAACTGACCCACGACCAGATCAACAGAGCAAGACCAGTTCGAGCCCAGGTAGGCGGCTCCCAGAAGCGGGAATCACTGGGAATTCGCCAGATGGAGTCAGGGTTAAGCCACCTCCCCCTCCATTTTGTCGAGTCTGGTGGACCCGCTCAGGAGCCGCCCGGGAACCAGTATGCAGAGCTGCGCAGAGCGGCTGGGGAGACTGGAGCCGGCTCAGCGCCGAGCCCAGCTGACGATGGGATCCCGAGGAGGGCAGATGGGTTTTTGGGTGTTGGCCCATCGCCTCTGGGGGGTCCCGGAAGCAGCCGGATGAAACTCGCCCATCACACTAGCCACCATCTTCGCTGTCCAGACGCTGAGAAAATGCCTCACGACCAGATCAACAGAGCAAGACCAGTTCGAGCCCAGGGTACAGGCCAGAACCCTACACCCACATCCCAAAACTCAAAACGGCGTGATCCTCTTACTATCTATCTTGCATGAGGTACCAGTGAACCTTTGTTCCTACACTCCTTGCCACCCACCCAAACTCTGCAAACAGCCCAGACACCTACTAACTGTACTATCTAGTCACCCAAGAACTCACATTTGCAACCTACAATAATCATAATGGAAAAGCAATCCATCAAGCTCAGTGAGTGAAGTCACTAATCCAGATGAGCCAAGCAATACCGATGAGTTGTATAAACTCTCTGATAAGGAATTTCAGAAAGAATTGTTAAGGATGCATAAGGAACTCAAAGAAATAATGGAAATGCAAAATCAATAAAATACAAGAGGACATGAGAGAAGAAATGAGGAAAATGCAAATGGAAATGACAGATATTAAAAATAAGGTAAATGAAATGAAAAACACAGTGGAAGGCCACCATAGCAGAATAAAAGCTACTGAAGAAAATTAGTGATCTTGAAGACGAGTTCCAAAGATTCTGTACACAACAACAGAAGATGGAAAAAGACTCACAATTACTGAAGAGACAACAAGAGATAATCGGGATGAAGCCAGAAGAAACAACATATGGATCATTGGGTTCCCAGAAGGGCAAGAAGAAAACCCTGATGAAGAAGAAACTATCAAAGCCATAATTGCTGATAAGTTCCCGGAACTAAAGAATGCTTGCCTCAAGATCCAGGAGGCCCGTAGGATACCAGCTAAAAGAAACCCCAACAAGAATACTCCAAGACAAATTTTAATTAGAATGACAAAAAAATAGATAGAGGTAGAATAATGAAAGCAGCAAGATCAAAGAAGGAAATCACATACAAAGGAACATCCCTAAGATTTACAGCAGACTTCTCTGGTGAAACACTCCAAGCCCGAAAACAATGGTGGGATATTGTGAAAAGGCTCAATGAACTGCAGGCCTCACCAAGAATTCTTTATCCGGCCAGGCTCACATTCAGATATGAAGGAAAGATACACAACTTCATGGATAAGCAACAACTCAGAAACTTCATGGACTCAAAGCCAACTTTAAAAGAAGGACTGAAGGGTCTACTGTAATACGACCAAACCGAAAAAGCACAACAAGCACAATCAGAAAGATGGCACAAAATCCGATGACAATAATCTCTCTCAATGTCAATGGTCTAAATGCACCAATTAAGAGACACAGAGTAACAATATGGACTAAAAAATTGAACCCAACATTCTGCTGTCTACAAGAAACACATCTGAATAATCAGAACAAACACAGACTCAAAGTCAAAGGTTGGAAGACCATTCTCCACGCAAACAACTCCTCCAAAAAGGCTGGTGTGGCCATACTAGTATCAGATAATATAGACTTCAGGCTGAAAAAGGTTAGAAGGGACAATGAAGGCCATTTCTTATTAATCAGGGGTATGCACACGAGGAAGAAATTACATTACTAAACATATATGCGCCCAAGGAGGGGCCAGCAAAATACATAAAACAACAGCTAAGAGACCTCAAAGAAGACATTAACAGTAACACAATAATAGTTGGAGACTTCAACACTGCTCTATAAACTATGGATAGATCAACAAAACTGAAACTCACTAAGGAAATATTGGCCCTGAAGGAAGAAATGGAAGAAAGACAGCTAGTGGATATATACAGGGCTTTTCATGCCAAAACAAGCTGAATACACATTTTTCTCTAGTGCACATGGAACACTCTCCAAGATAGACCACATGCTGATCCACAAAGCATAACTCAATAAAATAAAAAAGATAGAAATTTTGTCAACTATCTTTTCAGACCATGATGCACTGAAAATGGAAGTTAACCATACACAGAAACAGGGAGTCAAAACAAACACCTGGAAACTGAACAGCTCACTCCTGATCAACCAATGGGTCATAGAAGAAATCAAACAGGAAATACAAAGATTTCTGGAAACAAATGAAAATGAAGACACCAACTTTAAGAACTTGTGGGACACGGCAAAAACCGTGTTAAGAGGGAAGTTTATAGCTCTGCAAGCATTCATCAGGAAACAAGAAAGGGCCCACATAAATAACTTGACTACAGAGCTGAAGACATTAGAAAAAGATCAACAAATGGAGCCCGACCCAGGCAGAAAAAAAGGAAATAATAAAACATAGAGAGGAAATCAATGAGTTGGAAACTAAAAAAAAAACAAAAGATTAATGAAACCAAGAGCTGGTTCTTTGAAAAAATAAACAAGATTGACACACCATTGGCAATACTTGTAAAGACAGGGAAAGAGAGAACCCAAATAAACAGAATCAGAAATAAAAATGGTGACATCACAGCAGAAACTACAGAAATCCAAAAGATCATCAGAGATTACTTTGAGAGCCTATATGCCGTGAAACATGAGAATCTAGAAGAAATGGATAGATTGCTGAAGTTCTATAACCTCCCATGGCTGAAACAAGAGGACCTGCTTTACCTGAATAAGCCTATCAACATTGAGGAAATTAAAACAGTAATTAAAAGTCTGCCCAAACACAAAAGCCCAGGTCCAGACGGATTCACTAGTGAACTCTACCAAACCTTTAAGGAGGACCTACTGAGAGTCCTTTTCAAGTTCTTCCAGGAAATAGAAGAAAACTTGAAACACTCCAAAACAGCTTCTACGAGGCACCTATCACCCTGATACCCAAAATAGGGAGAGACAACACAAAGAAAACTACGTGAACATGGATGCTAAGATCTTCAACAAAATACTAGCAAACAGAATCCAAAGACTCATCAAGAGATTATACTTCATGACCAAGTAGGACTCATCCTGGGAATGCAAGGATGGTTCAACATTTGCAAGTCAATCAACATAATACATCATATCAATAAGAGAAAAAATAAAAACCAGTATGATCCTATCAATAGACGCAGAGAAAGCACTTGATAAGATCCAGCACCCTTCATAATTAAAACCCTCCAGAAAATGGGAATTGAAGGGACTTTCCTCAAGATAGTTACAGCTATCTACCAAAAGCCCACAGCGAGCATCATTTTAAATGGGGAAAAATTGAAAGTCTTCCCCCCTGAGATCAGGGACAAGACAAGGTTGCCCACTCTCACCTCTTTTGTTCAATATAGAACTGGAAGAACTTGCCATAGCAATCAGAGAAGAAAAGGACATCAAGGGCATCCAGATAGGCAAGGAAGAAGTCAAGCTATCATTATTTGCAGATGACATGATATATACCTAGAGAACCCTAAACTCTCTACCAAAAAACTCCTAGAAACAATAGACACATATAATAGAGTGGCAGGATGCAAAATCAATACCCAAAAGTTGGTGGCTTTCCTATATGCAAATAACGAAAGAGAAGAAAGGGATATTCAGGAAACGATTCCATTCACAATTGTGCCACAGAAAATCAAATATCTAGGAATCAACTTAACCAAGTGTGTAAAGGACCTGTACAAAGAAAACTACAAGACATTGCTCCAAGAGATAAAAGAGGACACAAGGAAATGGAAACATATTCCCTGCTCATGGATGGGGAGAATCAACATTGTCAAAATGGTAATACTCCCTAGAGCTCTGTACAGATTCAATGCAGTTCCTATCAGGATACCCATGACATTCTTCAAAGAAATTGACCATACACTCCTGAAATTTGCGTGGAACTATAAACCCCCAAGGATAGCTAAAGCAATCCTCGGGAAAAAGAAGATCGGAGGCATCACCTTTCCCAACTTCAAACTGTACTACAAGGCAGTAGTAATTAAAACAGCATGGTACTGGAATAAAAACAGACCTGTGGACCTATGGAATAGAATTGAGTATTCTGACACACTACCTCAAACACATTATCATTTAATCTTTGATAAAGGTGCAAAAAGTTCAAAATGGAGTAAGGAAAGCCTCTTCAACAAGTGGTGTTGGGAAAACTGGGCAGCGACATGTAAAAAAATGATTATGGACCTGTGTCTAACACCATGCACAAAAATCAGATCAAAATGGATTAAAGATCTCAATATCAGACTTGAGTCCATAAAGTACATTGAAGAAAATATAGGAAAAACCCTCCACAGCATTGAACCTAAAGGCATCTTCCAAGGTGAAACATCACTAACAAAGCATCTAGAAGAAAAGATAAAATATGGGACTACATGAAACTAAAAAGCTTCTGCACCTCAAAAGAAACAGTTACTAAGATACAAAGCCACAGAATGGGAAAGAATATTCACCCAATACCCATTTGATAAGGGGTTAATATCCAGGATATATCAGGCACTGGTAGAACTTTACAAGAAGAAAACAAACAACCTATCAAAAAATGGGGAGAAGAAATGAACAGAAACTTCAACAAGGGCAAAATTTGAATGGCCAAAAAACATATGAAAGAATGCTCATCATCACTAATCATCAGAGAGATGGAAATCAAAACAACAATGAGATGTCATTTTACACCACAGAGACTGGCACATATTCAAAAGAGCAAGAACAACAAGTGCTGGCATGGATGTGGGGAAAAGGGGACACTCATCCATTGTCGGTGGGAATGCCAGATGGTACAACCTTTCTGGAAAACAATATGGACATTCCTCCAAAGACTAGAAATTGAACTCCCATTTGACCCAGCCATACCACTCCTGGGAATCTACTCTGGGAGGCCAAAGATATGCAGTGGAAACACCATCCCTACTTTTATGTTCATAACAGCATTATTCACAATAGCCAGAATCTGGAAACAACCAGAGTGCCTGAGAATCGATGACTGGATAAAGAAGCTTTGGTACATTTACACAATGGAATACTATGCAGCTGTTAGGAAAAATGAAGTTATAAAATTTGCCTATAAATGAATGGACATGGAGAAGATTATGTTGAGTGAAATTAGCCAGAAGGAGAGAGACAGATACAGAATGATTGCATTTATTTGTATGACATAAATATATATGTACATATTCTGATACCAATATCCAACATGACCTTGTATCAGGAGGTCTTGTCAAAGATGAAAATTATCACAAATGTGTGGGAGTCAGAGGCTAGGTAAGACAGAAAATGGAACAGTGTGCTTATATTTGTCGAGAGTACTAATACCAACCTAGAACTGAGCATTAAATATAGGCAAAAAGATACACATGACAACCCTTTAATGTATGTTCTGTAATCCATAGTCTGGAAGGGAAGGAAAAGAGAAAGAGAGAGAAAGGGAAAGAAATAAAGAACCTGCCATTGAGGCGGGCTGGGGAGGGGGGAGGGAACTGGGGACATTGGTGGTGGCAGATGGGCACTGGTGGAGGGATGGGTGCTGGAACACTGTATGACCAAAACTCAAATATGAACTTTTTAATTGTATATTTTTGTAATTATATATCTCACAGTGGTATAATAAAATACTTTAAAATATTAATAAAATAAATGTAGTATGGTAGGTGCAGCAATACTCTATCTGCCGAATTGTAGTTGGGGGAGCAATGTCTACTTGCTAAGAATAACTTTGTTTCCTTTGGAAAGAAATGCCTCTCTAAACAAGTCACTTCAACTCAAATATATTATCTTCCTAAATGACAGAGTAAACATCTTGAGGCTATTCTGTCCTCTAAAGCTTCTTTCTAGTGGACTATATATCTAAATAACCCTCTAGATGAATTATTTATTCAAAAGTGAAAATATTATTGGCAACCAAATAAACTAAGAGCAGTGAAATAATAATATTTCTTGGTGGTAGCAATATATAATTTGAATATGCGAGTATGTATTACCATAGCCTTCAAGCATAGAGATATTGTAGCAAATTTTAATCAAATCTCACGAACAGAGAGAGCATGGGAAGTTCCCTACATGGTCGAAAACTGTGCTGTTAGGAAGGCTCTGAGTTTGACGCCCAGCACTGCCTAGTCTCTCAAGCACTACCAATGTGGCCCTGGTGGTCCCCACAACATGCTTCACTGAACTGTGGAACATCAACATAGCAGGGCCAAGAACCACTGGGAGTGGTGGACTGCTGAGCACTGTCTGGCAGATTCACCCCCAAATCTTGTTCCCATTGTATCGGGACACTTTGCAGAGCTGTACACCATTGCTTTTGACGGCTTCCCTAGGGCCCTGTGAACATTTGTCTCTTAGACACCCAAGCAGTAAATTTTGTTTTCTGAACAAGTGAGGAATGCTTTTGTACCTGTCACCCATATTTCTAGGAAGACTGAAGAGACTAGAGCTTGTGTATGCTGTCTTCCTATTAGCATGAGTTCAAAACTGATTACATCGTCTGGGCTTTAGGCCTCAATGACCTCCTAATCCAATGCGGACCAAAATGCTAAACCACACTTGCTGTCACTCTGGATCTGACCCATAGAATTTCTGTGTTCTTACTCCAAAGACACTTGGTCACTTTGGGTCCTTTACCTTTTCATTTGCATATTGCTGGTGATGCATCGAGTTAAGAATAATCCCAGAGGGCTTTTATTCTGCTTGTTTTTCCCCCTGAAGCTTGAAGTCATTTTATTTATTTATTTTTCATTGAATTTGATTGAATGCTATTATATATTTTTCTCTCTCACTAATGTTATGAGGTCTGGGTTGGACACTTGGTTACAGATTACACCAGAAGTGCTGGTCCTCACATTTGCCAAAGAGAGGCATTAATTACTTGGGACAAAACGGGTTCATGCTATAGACTTGAGTCCCATCCCACAGTTGGACATATTGAGCTCATCTGCACCTGGGGCCTTGCTTTTTTGCTTTCTCTCTTTAGCTCCTCCTCATATACTGCTGAATCTTTTATTTATTTATTTTTAATTTTTTATTAAAAATAAAATAAGAGTCATACAATTACATATTGACATACAATTACAAAGGTGTTCATAATTGGTTCTTGGTAGTACAGTATACCAGCACCCATCCCTCCACCAGTGCCCCATTTCCACCACCAATGTACCCCACCCCCTCCCTGCCTACCCCCAGACTGCCTCAATAGTAGGTACCCCAGTATCCTCTCTTTCTCTGTCTCTCTCTGTCTCTGCATCTCTCTTCCTCTTATTTTACACATTGTGGCTAGCCCTGCAGATATTTAGAGTTTATCACTTAGGTCTCTTTGTGTATATTCAATGGTGAGTTTTAATCTGCCATTACTATTTCCCACATTTAGTAAAACACTGGTATCTATTTATATCCTATTAATGAATGCAGTCATTCTATATCTGTCCCTTTCCTTCTGACATGGAGTCTCCATGTCTATCCATTTGCAGGTAAATTTCATAATTTCATCTTTTCTGACAGCTGCATAGTATTCCATAGTGTAGATGAACCACAGTTTCTTTAGCCAGTCCTCTGTTCTCGGGCATTTAGGTTGTTTCCAGATTCTAGCTATAGTGAATAGCACAGAGATGAATAAAGAAGTACAGATAGTGTTTCTGCTATGTGTTTTCGTCAGTCTCGGGTATATTCCCAGGAGTGCTATTGCTGGATCAAATGGGAGCTCAATATCTAGTTTTCAGAGAAATGCCCATATTGTTTTCCCAAAGGGCTGGATCAGCCGGCACTCCCACCAACAGTGGATGAGAGTCCCTTTTCGCCACATCCACGCCAGCACCAGTTGTTCTTGCTGTTTTGGATGTGTGCCAGTCTCTGTGGTATGAGATGGTACCTCATTGTTGTTTTGATTTGCATCTCCCTGATGATTAAAGATCAATAGCACTTTTTCATATGCCTTTTGGCCATTTGAATCTCTTCTTTTTTGGAAGCTTCTGTTCATTTCTTCTCCCCATTTTTTTGATGGGGTTGGCTGTTTTTTTCTTGTGAAGGGCTACCAGTGCCTGATATATCCTGGATATTAACCCCTTGTCAGATGGGTATTGGGTGAATATCCTTTCCCACTCTGTAGATTGTCTTTGTATCTTGGTCACCGTTTCTTTTGAGGTGCAGAAGCTTTTCAATTTTATATAAATCCATTTGTTTATCTTTGCTTCCATTTGCTTGGTCAGTGGTGTGTCGTCTTTAAAGATACTTTTAGTTTTGATGTCGTAGAGCGTTTCTCCTATGTTTTCTTGGATGTACCTTATAGATTCATGTCTGATGTTGAGATCTGTAATCCATTTTGATCTGACTTTTGTGCATGGCTTTAGAAGGAGGTCTAAGTTCATTTTTTTACACATAGCTGCCCAGTTTTCCCAGCACCATTTGTTGAAGAGGCTTTCTTTGCTCCACTTAATATTTGTTGCTCCTTTATTGCAGATTAAGTGGTTGTATATTTGAGAGTGTGTTTCAGGATATTCAGTTCTATTCCATAGGTCTACGGGTCTGTCTCTATACCAATACCACACTGTCTTAATGACAACTGCTCTGTAGTAGAGCTTGAGGTTGGGGAAAGTGATACCCCCCACCTTCTTTTTCCCAAAGGATTGCTTTAGCTATTCGTGGGGGTTTATTATTCCATACAAATTTCAGGAGTGTTTGTTCAATTTCTTTGAAGAACATCATGGGTATCTTTATAGGGATCTCATTGAATCTGTATAAAGCTCTAGGGAGTATTACCATTTTGATAATGTTAATCCTTCCAATCCATGAGAAGGAAATGTGTCTCCATTTCCTCAGGTCATCTTTCATTTCGTGAAGTAACGCTTTGTAGTTTTCTTTGTAGAGATCCTTTACATTCTTTGTCAAACTGATTCCTAGGTATTTGATTTTCTGCGGCACAATAGTGAATGGGATAGTTTCTTTAATGTCCCTTTCTTCTCTTTTGCTGTTTGCATATAGGAAGGCCATTGACTTGGGTATTGATTTTGTACCCTGCCACTCTACTATAGGAATGTATTATTTCTAGGAGCCTCTTGGTAGAGAGTTTTGGGTTTTCCAGGTATAATATCATGTCATCTGCAAATAGTGATAACTTGGCTTCTTCCCTTCCTATCCGGATGCCCTTAATGTCTTTTTTTTCCCTGATTACTATGGCAAGTACTTCCAGTACTCTATTGAATAGAAGTGGTGAGAGTGGGCAGCCTTGTCTTGTCCCTGATCTTAAGGGGAAGGCTTTCAGTTTTTCCCCATTGAGAATGATGCTCGCTGTGGGCTTGTAGTAGATGGCCTGGATTATGTTGAGGAAGGTTCCTTCAGTCCCCATTTTCCGGAGAGCTTTTATCATGAATGGGTGTTGAATCTTGTCAAATGCCTTCTCTGCATCTATTGATAGGATCATATGGTTTCTATTTTTCTTTTTGTTGATGACTTGTATTATGTTGATTGACTTGCGGATGTTGATCCATCCTTGCATTCCTGGGATGAATCACACTTGGTCATTGTGTATAATCTTTTTGATGACTCTTTGGATTCTATTTGCTAGTATTTTATTGAAGATCTAGCACCTGTATTCATCAGAGAGATTTTTCTGCAGTTTTCCTTTTTTTGTGACATCTCTGTCTGCTTTGGGTATAAGGGTGATATGTGCCTTGTAAAAATCTATTTGGGAGTGTTTCTTGTTTCTTCTATTTGCCGGAAGAGCTTGAAAAGAATTGGGAGTAGGTCCTCTTTAAAGGTTTTGTAGAATTCACTGGTGAATCTATGTGGACCTGGGCTTTTGTGTTTAGGAAGACTTTTGATTACCAATTCTATTTCCTCGATGGAGATAGGTTTGTTGAGGTATTCCAGATCTTCTTGTTGCAGACTTGGGAGGCTATAGGAATTCAGGAATTTGTCCATTTCTTCTAGGTTCTCTTGTTTCGTGGCATACAGGCTCTCATAGTAATCTCTGATGATCTTTTGAATTTCTGTGGTTTCTGTTGTGATGTCCCCGTTTTCATTTCTGATTTTATTTATTTGGGTTCTCTCTTTTCCTTTTCTTACAAGTTTTGCAAGTGGTTTGTCAATCTTGTTTATTTTTTCAAAAAACCAGCTTTTGGTTTCGTTGATCTTCTGGATTGTTTTTTGACTTTCCATCTCATTGATTTCTGCTCTAAGTTTTATTATTTCTTTCTTTCTGCTTGGGTTGGGCTCCTTTTGTTGATCACTCTCTAAGTCTTAAGTTGTGAAGTCAGAATGTTTATGATGGCCTTTTCTTCTTTTCTGATGAATGCTTGAAGAGCTATGAACTTGCCTCTTAACACTGCTTTTGCTGTATGCCACAGTTCTGGTAATTTGTGTCTTCAGTCTCATTTGTTTCCAGGAATCTTTGGATTTCCTCTTTGATTTCTTTTTATGACTTGCTGGTTGTTCAGCAGTGAGCTGTTTAGTTTCCAGGTACTTGGTATTGGTCTCTGTTTTTGTGTACAATTAACTTCTATTTTTAGTGCATCATGGTCTGAAAAAATAGTTGGCACAATTTCTATCTTCTTGATTTTATGGAGGTTGATTTATGGCTCAGCATGTGATCTATTTTGGAGTATGTTCCATGTGCACTGGAGAAGAAAGTGTATTCAGCTTTTTGGGGATGAAATGCCCTGTATATGTCTACCAGCCCTCTTTCTTCCATCTCTTCTTTTTAGGGCCAGTATTTCCTTGGTAAGTTTCAATCTTGTTGATCTATCCAGGGTTGATAGAGCAGTGTTGAAGTCTCCAACTACAATTGTGTTGCTGTCAATGTCTTCTTTAAAGTCTATTAGTAGTTGTTTTAGGTATTTTGCTGGCCCCTCGTTGGGTGCATATATGTTTAATATTGTGATTTCTTCCTGATATATTCATCCCTTGACTATTAAGAAGTGACTTTCACTGTCCCTTTTGACCTTCTTCAGCCTGAAGTCTATGTTGTCGGATACCAGTATGGCCACCAGCCTTTTGGATGGGTTGTTTGAGTGAAGGATTGTTTTCCAGCCTTTTATTTTGAGCCCGTCTTTGCTCCGATTGCTCTGGTGTGTTTCTTGAAGGCAGCAGAATGTCGGATTCAATTTTTTGATCCATTTTGCCACTCTGTGTCTCTTAACTGGTGCATTTAGACCATTGACATTGAGAGAGATTATTGTCACGGGATTTTGTGCCATCTTTCTGTATAGGTTGGTTGTTCTTTTGGGTTATGTCTCGTCTTATAGTAGATCTTTCAGTCCTTCTTTTAAGGTTGGTTTTGATTTTACAAATTTCCTAAGCTGTTATTTATCCAAGAAGTTGTCTAACTGCTGAATATTGAGTCTGCCTTTCTAGGCTCTTATTCTTCCAACCATCTCTTTTAAATTTCACTCCAATATGCTCTCCTGAGCTACTGGATACAATTTCTTTTTCACCACTTGACAAATGCGCTCAAGTTAACATTAACTACAAACAAACTACAACATCAAAGAACAAGCAATCAAAATTATATACAAGCCTTGCCTTATTACCCAGGACTGTGATTCCACCTCTGTGTATTTTCAGTTTATTTTTTTTTGTGTGTGAAACCCAGCAGATCTCAGGGGATTGATCCTCCTGATGTCATACTAGGGGAATCTAACAATAGATTGAGGAAATCTAACCTGGGGCTCCCACATGAAAGCAAGATTTATAATATGTTGTGCTCTCTACCTGGAACCTCTCTGTTTTCATTCTGTTGATAAATAACTTGGGCTGTCCTCTTCATTATTTTTTGGTATCCACAAAGTTATTGGATTCTAGTATCTAATATTGTTATTCTACACAAATGATTCTCTCCCTTGTCATTGAAGTCTCACAATGTGTGTGTATCATTTATTTTTAGGCTTTTTCTTCTGAAACACTTGATA
>JAJIBD010007583.1:0-85172 GCA_021461705.1 Cryptotis parvus | reverse complement strand
ATTGATCAGTGTAACTGGATTTCTAAACCAGAAAACTCATAAGCAGCACAGACATCCTAAGCAGCACTAGCATAGGATGGCTAGTCACAGTAGTCGTGGAGGTGTAGAACATTAAACTAGTATTAGAAATAACAATGCGGCTGGGGCCAGAGTGATAGTCCAGTGGGTAGGGCGTTTGCCTTGCATGCGGCTGGCCCATGCTGGCCCAGGTTTGATCCCCGGCATCCCATATGGTCCCCCTGAGCACCGCCAGAGTCATTCCTGAGTGCAGAGCCAGGAGAAACCCCATGAGCATCGCGGGTGTGACCCAAAAAAAGAAATAACAATGCAGGCCAGAGCAATACTCCAGAGGGTAGGGTATTTGCCTTGTATGCAGCCAACCTGGGTTCGATCCCTGGCATCCCATATGATCCCTGGCATCCCATATGATCCCCGGCATCCCATATGATCCCCTAAGCACCGCCAGGAGTAATTCCTGAGTGCAGAGCCAGGAGAAACCCCTGAGCATTGCCAGGTGTGACACAAAAAGCAAAAAAAAAAAAGAAAGAAAAGAAAGAACAATGCACAGTGCACAAAAGGAGAGGGATAGAGAGAGGGAGGGAGGGAGAGAGAGAGAGAGAGAGAGAGAGAGAGAGAGAGAGAGGTGCCTTCTATAAAGGCAGATTGTGGTGGAGGCGAAGGTAAACTGGAGACATTGGTGGTGGGAAATGTGCACTGGTGGAGGGATGGGTGCTGGAACACTGTATGACTGAAACCCAATCATGAACAGCTTTGTAACTGTCTATCTCACGGTGATATAAAAAAAAACTACAGAAAAGAAGAGGTAGTACAAGGATTAAAACTCTTGCCATGAATGTACCGGACCCAATATACCCCACTTGCTTTGAATGTACCCAATGGAATATAATGGAATATTGTTTGTTATAAACAAGTGTGACCAGAGTGAGAGCACAGCAGGCCAGGCGTTTGCCTTGCACGCACCTGACCAGTGTTCATCCCCTGCACCTAACGGGTCCTCCAAAAGCCACAGGAGTTATCCCTGAGCAAATCCTAAGAATCACGGGCGTGGCCCCAAAACAACAACAAAATAGCTCACTTACTAAGCACTTACTGGTTAGGCAAGGTTTAGTTATGTTTTGCAGTAAAATCGTCTTCTCTGGAGAAATATGAGGCAGGGAGACAGCTGCAGGTTCAGGAGGGAGGGTTTCTCCGGAAGGGAGTCCGGGGAGCTCTGCATCAGAGATAAGGAGCTGCAGGTCTCGGTGGGGATGCTGAGACCCCAGGACAGGCAGGGCGCCGGGTCAAGGTCTCCGCCGAACTCCTCCTCCGACCCCGCCCCGGCGCCCACAGTAAATGATGCCACAGGGACCGCCCCAAGAGGTTCCCAGACACAGAACCAGGTCCGAGATGACGCAGCCCAGCAGAGCCACCGTGAGGTACAGCCCGACTCACCGAGTTCTCCGTTTGCGGAAACTTTCCTGCCACAAAGCAGGGAGTCCAGACTCGCTTCTGAAGCACCGCGGACTAGCAATTAATTACCTCGAGTGGCTCCACGTGGCCTCCCGCAGGTCGCCCGCCGCGTGGGCCGCACCTGAAACACCGTCATTCGCCCCAGCCGAAGTCCGCGCCCCCGTTCCCGCAGCCGGGGGGTGTCAACGCGGCCACTGTGACTCCCACATCTGCCGCAGACCCCGGCCGAAGCCGGGCGAGGGCCAGGGAGGAAGCGGCTGGGCGGGAGAGCGCGGTGACCCTCGGCCTTTCCTCCCGGGGAGCGCGGCCCGGCCGCCTCTTTCCTGTCCCACCCGCTCGGCCCCTCGGCGGGTCCCGGCCGGCTCCGCGTTCCCGCCCCCGGCGGGTTCAAAAGGACGCGCGGCGCGGCCGGTCCCCGGCACCCGTCCGACTGGTCAGGTGAGCACGCGGCGAGGCCACCTGGAGCCCAGCCGCGCCCCGCCGCTCGCCCACACTCGCTGCTGCGCGCCGGCCGCGGCGGACACCGAGCGGCGGCCCGAGCCCCGGTCGCTGCCCTGCGGGCACCGGGAGCGCCTCCGGTCGCCGAAGGAGCGCCAGGGTCGCGCTGGTAAGGCCCGGGCGAGGGGCAGGTGGTCCCGGGAGTCCTGTGGGGTGCGGGGGAGCGAGCCCCCCTAGTCCGCTCCGACGCCGGGGCCCCAGGGCGCGCGAGCTGGTGGAGTCGCCCGGCGGGTGCGTGGACGGCGCAGTAGACAGTGAAGGGAGGATTGAGGGCAATGGGCCGAACCGGGGCGAGATATCCGAGGAGACCTGCCGAGGAGGCGACGGCGGACGACCCCAGCCTCCTGCCCGCCACCCCCAGGCTGTCCCCCAGCCTGCGCTCAGGTGCTGAGGGCCCTGCCCGCCCCTGACACCTAGTGGATGGCTCCGCCCCAGCTGGTCACCGCCACCCGCCAGGTCTCCGGCGCTCCGGCCACCCCGAGGCAGCTGCTGGTTTGTGACCCGGCGCCGCCGACCGTCTGGGGCCTGGAGAAGTCCCCGCCCGGCTCGGGGAAGTGGTGGGGAACGGTCAGAGGCGTGTCCGGTCTACAGCGCGCTGGACACTGGCGGCCCCCTGCCGGCCCTCGGTACCTGTGGCTGGAGGAAGAGAAAAAGGTTGGGACGAGCTCCGCGGGAAAGGTGGGGAGAGGAAATGGGGAGGGGACTCAGGAAGCCGTGGCACCTAAGGCTGTCTGGGATTTCCTGTCCCCTGCAGCCCCGGGCATTGGCCACCCCCCTCATTCCTGTCTTTGTCCCCCTTCCTGCAGGTCGGCTTCCCCGTCCCCGCGCTCATCGCTAGGGGCAATGACTAGCCTCCCAACCACTCCTTCTCCTGGAGGTAGGTGACTACCTTTCTCTTGCAGGGGACACGGGGTGGGGAGTGGGGGGGGACGTTTGTTCCAGCTCCCTTCCCCCTGACCAGCCCTTCCCTGGGTTCCCTGAGGCCTCAGCCCAGCTGCTCTCTGCCTGTCCACACCCCAGAAAGCCCCAGCAGGAAGCAGAAGGCCACTAACTCCAGTTACTGCTCCGGTGCAGTTTGAATCAGAACTTGCTGACCCGTGGCCATTCCTGGTCTTCTGTTTAGGATCTGTGACCTTGAAGGGGGCTCTCTAACCCAGGAGCTTCCAGTGTCCCTGTCTTCTGAGGTTATTTGTGAGGATCAAGTAAAAAAAAACTGTGATTCAGACCTCCAAGTGCTCTATCTCAATCATCTGGTCTCATGACATTGCTTATGTTATTTTTGTCATTAGGGCCTGTGCTAGTTTGAAACTCACCTTTTCCTATAACGTAATTAGGCCTGTTTTTTAAATTTGTTTTTGCTTTTGTTTGGGGCCACACCCAGCAGTGCTCAGGGATCACTCCCAGCTGGCTCCTGTAGCTGTATGAGCTGCCGGCTTTACCCACTATACTCTCCCTGGCCCATTCGGTTGGTGGTTTTAATTTTTATAGCAATGAAATCATAGGTATGTATTGTTACCTCGTTGGGGTTTTGCTTGACATCTACCTAAAGAATGATTAGTGACAATGACTAGTGACGTTGAACATCTTTTCATGTGCTTATTAATCAGCTGTGGATCTTCTTTGGAAAAATATTTACTCAAGTTTTTCATTAGTTTGTTTTTTTTCAATTGTTCGGTTGTTGGTGTGTATTTATAATCTTGAATGGAGAAAAGAATAGATGAATTCCTGGAGAAATACTTTGAAGGAAGAGATTACTGATAGTGGTTAGCTCTTTGCTCCCATTAGTCTTTGCTTATACTAGTCTCTCATTTCTCTTCTCCATCTCTCTATTTTTACCCTGTACATCCCTTTTCCCAGTTATTCTATAAGTTTTTATTTGGGAATGTTGGAAGTGAGATCATATCATAACTATACATACACATATATGCATAATATATAGTATCTAATTCTATTTTTGTACCTGCATTGGTATGAGGAAGAATGAAATATTAATATGTTGTTAATTTATATTTATGATTAATAGTCACATAATTATTATTTCTCTGACCTAAATGTTTTTTGGGGAGGGGTTGGGCCACACCTTGGATACAACCAGGTGACCTCAGGGTGACCTGCCTCTGCTCTCATGCTTGGGGACCATATGGGATGCTGGGCATCGAACCTGGGTTAGCTGCATGCAAGGCAAACCCCCTCACTTAGCTCATTTTCTTCAAACACTCTTTGTGTGCGTGTGTGTGCTGGGAATGGAATCCAGAGCCTCACACACTGGAGGCATGTGCTCTACCATTGAACAGTATATGCATACTTCAGTTTATTAATTTCTCACTACAGCTTTGGAAATATCATTTTATTCTCATTTTTATAGAAAAGCAAAAACTGAGTTCAAGGAAGTTAAGAAATTTTTGGGGTTATGAAATTCTCCCAGGTCATGTGGCCATAATGGCATAAGCAGGGTTTGGAGCCAAGTATGATTTACTCCAGAGCTGGCGTTCTTTCCATCGCATCCTGGTCTGCTCTCCGGCTGACTCCACCTCACCTGCTGGGCCCATGAAAGGAAGGAAGGACAAAGCGAGCAGAATCCCAGGGCAGCGCCCATGGAAAGGCAACTGGGGAGTCGCCCTTTGTTGGGCAAGTTTAAAGCAAATAAGTAGGTTGGCTGACTCAGGTGGCAAAGGATCTGATGCCTGGGTGATAAAGAGATTTCTCCTGGGAACAAGGGCCACAAAGAAACCACCATATCTGGGTTAACACGGGAAGGGGTTGGGGTAGGTGGAGCAAAAACTCCCTTGAAGTTTGTTTGGTGGTTAGGACTTGGGTGGGGCTGGGAGTCCTGTGGTCCTCCGAGCCAGACTCATGAAGAATAAAGGTGCTGCAGTCTGTGTAAGCCTGAGAAGAAAGAGTGACGCTCTAGGAGACAGGAGCAAAATGGGCAGGAACAGGCGATGATAGGAAGAAAATTATAAGCCATTTCCCCTGCTTTAATGGGAGTTTCCTGAATTCAGTTCTTTTTATTGTTTTCGATACTACAGGATCGTCATCGTGGCCCAGTGATAGAGCACTTTTAAGTGCAAGGCCTTGGGTTTGATCCCCATCACTGAAAAAGAAAAAAAATAATGTATCCCATGCCTCTGAGGGATTAGAGTTCTAGACTTCTCTACTTCTAGGCCTTCGGCGTGCGTGTGTGTTTATATATCGCTATGCCATAGTTTTAATTTACTTTTTAAAAACAGACGTGTAATCACATTACACAAACTACCCTAGCAATTTGCTCTTTTCATCTAACCATATGTCCTGATCCAGTAATTGACCTGCCTCAGTCTTTTTAACAACTGTGTAATGTTTCCAGAATGCAGGGCCTGTAATTGATTTAGTCCTTCTTCAGTCAATAGAGACTCAGATTACACACAGTGCTACAGAGGGGTCTTGTCCATCTGTACTAAGGCTCGGGCATCAGGGGCTGGAGTAATAATGCAGCAGTTGGGTAAGACAGATGCAGGCAATAAAAATTTTTAAATTAAAAAAATTAAAAACAACTCAAGTATGAATCCATTTGGACACATAAAGAATGCTTGGAGATGGAGCAAGAAAATTGGAGAATTGGTATTATGTGGTGGAACAGAATAACAAGACAGATTTGAAGCCCATCTCAGCCAGCAGATTCAGCTTTGCCAAGCTCCCCTTGCTTTCTGGTTTGTGCATGGTGACGGTCCCAACCCTGTTATATCACATTCTTTGGGGCAGGGCAAGAACATAAAATTAGCAACGTTTCGGGCCAGAGAGATAACTCAATGGGCTGACGTACAGGTCTTGCATGCTAGAGGCTCAGGTTTGATCCCTGACTCCTATGGTTTCCAGTTATTGCCTGGAAAGTCCCTGGCTCAGAACTGGGAGAAGCCCCTGAACACCTCTGGGTGTGACCCCCTTCCAAGACCTAAATAAGTAAATCAAATAATGTAGGAGCTCTTTCCTTATGCCCCATTGCTGAAGTGGTAGCAGCCAAAATGAAGTTCAATCCTTTTGTGACTTCTTTTATTTTGGCTTTTTTGGGCCACCATGGCAATGCTCAGGGGTTACCTCCTGGTTCTGCATACAGGAACTACTCCTGGCAGTGCTCTTGTCCATATGGGATGACGGGGGATCGAACCTGGGTTAGCTGAGTGCAAGGCAAACCGCCTCCTTGCTGTGCTACTGCTCTGACTCCCCTTGGTAACTTCTGACCAGAGCAAGAACCATAAGACTTTCACTGCACCTTCCCCACATTCTCAGGAAGATGATGTCTTCCCCTCTTTCCAAAGAACTGAGACAGAAACACAGGATGCCATCCATGCCCATCCAAAAGCATGATGAGGTTTAGGTGTGAAAGGCCACTACAAAGGTCAGCAAATTGGCAAAGTTGTCCAGGTCATTCTACCTTCCTTCCTTCCTTCCTTCCTTCCTTCCTTCCTTCCTTCCTTCCTTCCTTCCTTCCTTCCTTCCTTCCTTCCTTCCTTCCTTCCTTCCTTCCTTCCTTCCTTCCTTCCTTCCTTCCTTCCTTCCTTCCTTCCTTCCTTCCTTCCTTCCTTCCTTCCTTCCTTTCTTCCTTCCTTCCTTCCTTCCTTCCTTCCTTCCTTCCTTCCTTCCTTCCTTCCTTCCTTCCTTCCTTCCTTCCTTCCTTCCTTCCTTCCTTCCTTCCTTCCTTCCTTCCTTCCTTCCTTCCTTCCTTCCTTCCTTCCTTCCTTCCTTCCTTCCTTCCTTCCTTTCCTTATTTATTTAAATTAATTTTATTGAATGACTGAGCCATACAGTTACAAGGCTGTTCATGGTTGGATTTCAGTCACACAATGTTCCAACACCCATCCCTCCACCAATGTACATTTTCTACCACTAATGTGCCCCGGGGAGCCTCCTGCAGTACCCCTATTCCCTCACCCCGAGCCTGGATCTACAGTAGGCACTTTCCTTCTTTTTCCCCCTCAAGGGCATTACGGTTTGCAATACAGATACCGAGAGGATATCATGTTTGTTCCTTTACCTACTTTCAGCACACGGTTCTTACACAACTATCTTTGTCAGCTCTATGATCTTTAGACTGAAAAGTTTTTTCATGTGAAATAGTTCAAAGGTTACATGTTTTTTAAATTTTTGTTTTGTTTGGCGGACCACACCTGACTTTGCTCAGAGATTACTACTGGCTCTGTGCTCAGGGATCACTCCTGGTGCCAGGAATCAAACTGGGTTGGCTGAGCACAAGGCAAGTGCCTTAACAACTGCACTATCTCTCCAACTCCCAAATCTTTTTATAATATTTTATTTCAGGGGCCAGAGCAATAATACAGTGGGTAGGACATTTGCCTTGCACGTGACTGACCAGGGTTCGATCCCCAGTATCCCATATGGTCCCCTGAGCACCTCCAGGAGTAATTCCTGAGTGCAGAGCCAGGAGTAATCTCTGAGCATTGCCGAGTGTGACCCAAAAAGAAAAAAAATATTTCAGAACTTTAGACTATAGAAAATTTAGAAAAATAGTACTGAGTTCCTAAATACCCTTCAACCATTTTGTCCGATTGTCATGATCTTACATGCATTTATGGAAACTAAGAAATTGATGTTGGTTCAATATCCTTTGTTTTGTTTTCCTGGGCCACACTGGCTGTGTTCATGGCTCACTCCTGGCTCTGTGCTCAGGGATCATTCCTGGTGAGATTGGGATAACATACATTCGGGGTGCTGGGAGTTGAACCCGGCTTAGTCACGCATGCGGCGCGCTATCTGGTGTACTGTGGTCTCCAGCCCAATAGCCAAACCATGCTACAGACCTCACTGAAGTTTTAGAAGTTTGATTTTGAAGATAATTCTGGTAGAATACTTTCAGTTTTTAAAAGTTGCAAAATTGAGGGCAAGAAAGGTCTGAGGGTCAACTAGTTTAATTGCTGGTCTGTGTTAGGATGTTCTATTGAGCCCCTGAAGCGTTTCTCCTCTGGCAGACATGTAGAGAGCTACATGTCTTTAATTGCATATGATTTGAAGGCGGCAGTCAAGTGTTAGGCTCTCCTGAGTTTTCTCTGGCTTTTTCTTGGAACCTTTATCTGACCTGGTTTCCTAGTCATTCTTTATCGCACCTCAAAATTGTGAACGGCAAATACAACTTGACAGACTGGACTAGTGTGAAGTAGGGCCACATTGTTATTTTTGTCTTTTTGTTGTTTCTAGTCTTTGGGTCACACCTATGATGACCAGAGTTACTCCTGGCTCTACACTCAAAATTACTCCTGGTGGTGCTCAATGGGATGCCAGAGATCGAACCCAAGCCTGCTGTGTGCAAGGCAAACACCCTACCCCCTGTGCTATTGCTCCAGCCAAGTTAGATTAGTCTTTGTTTGTTTGTATGTTTGTTTGTGGTCCGCATCCAGTTGTGCTCAGGATTTTCTCCTGAGCTCTGTGCTTCGAATCACTCTTGGTGGGACTTGGGACCATATGGGATGCGGGAAATGAAACCCATGTGTGCCCAGTGTGAGGCAAGTGCCTTAAGTGCTGGGCTATCGCTCTCTGGTCTCTGGTCTCATCAGTCTTTATACTGACAGTGTTCGTAGGCTAGGGCACATGCCTGCTTGCGGAGTGCTCTCAGCTGGATGTTCACCCCCCCCCACTACCTCCGTTTCACACACTGCCAGCAGTGTGACCCTGGTGGCCCCAGGCAGCACCATCTACCAAGCAGAGTACCGAAACCATCAGTCCACAGAGCCAGCCAAGGATTGCCACAAGCAGCCCTGGGCTCCCACTGCTGCTGAGAAGGTCCCAGTCACACACATACACGCATGCACACACACACACTCACACACATACACACAAAACCTGTTTGTGCTGTAGCGGTGCCATATTTAGCTTAATAGAGTTAAAATAAGTACAAGTGTTGAATTTTTATGATTATAAAATTTCTTCAAAAGAAATTTGGAAGATAGAGAATATGTAGAAAACCAAAAATGATTGTGAATTCTGTGGCTTAGCAGGCATTCCAGCATCTGGCAACACATGCCCTTGCCAGTGTTGGTTGCTCCCCAGTAATCCATAACCATCTTTTTCCTCTTGGAGGGGGTTGCGTGGAAGGCTGTGTTTGGGGGCTACATTGAGCAGTGCTCAGGAGATCACTCCTGGTGGTGCTTGAAGGAGTAGCCCATGCTAAGAAGGAACAGAGCCAACTCTGCAAGGTGAGCAGCACAGCCTCTGGGCCCACCTGAGCCCTGGCTCCTGTCTTTTGCTGGTTTCCTAGTCTTATAGCACAGACTCTGTGCAGTGTTCATCTGGTTCAATTTGGCCCCCTTTTCCCAGTCATTTGGAATCTGTTTATTAGCCTGCATGTTGCCCATCTGTTTTTGTTTTGTTTTGTTTGTTTGTTTGGTCAATACCTTGCCTGTACTCAGGAATTACTCCTGGCAGTGCTCAAGCAACCATATTGGGTGCCAGAGATCCAACCCAGGTTGGCATCGTGCAAGGCAAATGCCCTACCTGCTCTACTATCACTCCAGCCCTTTAAAAAATAGTTTATTATACGTATTGTCTGAGTAGTCTGCATCAGGGGTAACTGAAATCTCAGAAATCTCAGAAAGTGGAACATTGGACAAAGGGTGACTGCTGTATGAGACTTTTCCCTAAGTTTATATAAAATATATATTACAGATTATATACCAGAGTATGTCCAGTGAGATAAAATTGATTTGACAATCTAGCAATATTATGTATATTTATATACTTAAATATACATTTTATGTATATTTATTATGCATATATATATATCACTTCTATCACTTATCTTCCCGTTGTTCATTGATTTGCTTGAGCAGGCACCAGTAACATCTCCACACGATCTGTCTCGTGTTAGTGTAGCCAAGGGCATCTGTTCGCTCCAGAAACATGAAGAGCCTCAGACCATTCCTTCAGGTCATGGGAATGGGGTCTATATTTGTTACTATTTTTTCTTTTTTTTGCTTTTTTGGTCACACCCGGCAATGCTCAGGGGTTTCTCCTGGCTCTGCACTCAGGAATTACTCCTGGCGGTGCTCGGGGATCATATGGGATGCCAGGAATCGAACCTGGGCGGCATGGGCTGGCGTGTGCAAGGCAAACGCCCTACCTGCTGGGCTATCGCTCCGGCTCTTGTTACTAGTTTTTGGCATATCAAATATGACACAGGTAGCTTGCCAGGCTCTGCCATGCAGGTTGGATACTCTAGGTAGTAGACTTTCAGTTCGTGCATTTACTGATGAACCACGCAGCCACAAAGTAGCCGCATGCAACGGGGAGAGATCGGCTTTTCTCTTGGGTGGAGCTCTGACGAGCTGTGGAGTGCAGATGTTGAAAATGGCTGCCCTCATGGTGCGAGGGTTCCTCTGGTTTCTTGCAAGGCTCTATTGGGTTGGCGGGCCAGGGCTAGAACCCACCTTCCCTCCTGAATGCCTCATGATCAGCAGAGCACAGGGAGAGCCAGTAGCAGCTCTGCCCCATGTATCTGTGCCCACATTTATATATACATACATAATTTATAATGTACAATTTATATATACATATATAATTTATATGTATATTATAAATATACATTTTAATGTATATTTTTGAAATCACCTATATCTGTATTATGATTTCATTTAGGGGAGAGTTTGGGTCATGCCTGACAGCACTCAGGGTCTATTCCTGGCTCTGTGCTCAGGACTGGCCCTGGTTAGCCGTGCTCCAGGGACCATATTTGGTGCCAAAGATTCAAACCTGGGTGGGCAGGATACAAAGCAAGTGTCCCTGAACTATTATTCCCTGGCCCTTTAAATATTTTAAGTTCTAAATTACATAATGTCCTTAATTTGACCCTGGCCATAATTTTACAAAAGAATATCAACTCCAAAAAGAATGAAGGCCCTGAGACTAGTATACTCTGCAGGGCACTGGCATGCAACTGACCTGGGTAGATCGCACAGGTCACATGTGACCCCACATGGGCCCCAGGAACTGCCAAGATTAAGCCCTAACCACAGCTATGTGTGACCCAAAAACTGGAAAAAGCAAAAGGACTAAGGTCAAATTCCAGTGGAAGAGTCTAGACTGGCACCACTGCGCTCCTTAGCAGCCACCTACCGGCTCCGCTGGTCCTCGGGAACCTGCGTTTCTCCACCAAGGACACTTAGAACAGTCTCACGTGCTGTGTGACAAGATGTCTGCTCATCATCACTTCAACACTCCCCCCCTTTTTTGTTTGTTTGTTTGTTTCTGGGCAGCACTCAGCGGTGGGCTCAGGAGTGGGCTCACTCCTGGTAAAGCTCAGGGGGCCGTATGTGGTGCCAGGAATCAACCCAGGTGAGCTGCATGCAAGGCAAGCGCCCTCCCCACTGTACTATCACGCTAAGCCCCCCATCTCCTCATCTTCAACTCTTGAACCGCAGCTCTTCACTCTTGGCTGTCGCTGCTGCATTTTATTTCCAGAAAAGGATCCCAGAGGCTCTCTCTGTCATTCACCTGCTGCCTGCCTCTGAGCCCCACGGGCTGCTCTGCCGTTCCCTGTCAGTGACAGCGTCTCTGCTCTGTATGTAGTGGGCCCCTCCGGATCCCCCTGTAAGAACATGGTTCCAACTACTCTTTGCTCCCACATCCCAATTGCCCCCTCTCATTGGGATCACTTCTATCATTGCATAAGCGTTTAATCTTCCCTTTCATCCTATTTAAAAAAAAAAACAACAAAATGACTGGGAAGATGCTGAGAGAACTGATGTCCATACTGGGCGTGCTATAGCCCCAGAACTGATCCCCAGAACCACATGGTATCTGGAGAGCCACCAGGACTGACCCCAGGCACAACTGGGTCTGGCTCAAAAAGAAAAGAAAAAAAGAAAACTTGAACTAGTTTCTCCCTGCAACTCTATCCTCATTTCTCTTCCTACCTTTATGAGAAAGGGCTTATCTTTTGCTTTCAGTTCTTCTTTGTCCATTTTTTTCCTTGAACTGACTCTAAACCAGGGATTTATACTCAGAACGTCACCAAAGCTTCTCTTGTCCGGATCACTCATGAGCTTGAGTGTCAAAGCCCAGTGGTGCTCATACTTGACCTGCTTGGCTAATGCCCCGCTATTTCCTTTGCTCTGTCTCTTCCCTGGGCTCAGTCTTTCATTCTCTAAATCTGTACTTGCTCTCTTTATGATCTCACCCAGGTTTATGGCCAGAAGCATGCTGACTTCCATAAACTTCTGATTTTAGGGGCCAGAGCGATAGCCCAGCGGGTAGGGCGTTTGCCTTGCACGGCCGGCCCATGCCAGCCCAGGTTCGATCCCGGCATCCCATATGGTCCCCGAGCACCGCCAGGAGTAATTCCTGAGTGCAGAGCCAGGAGAAACCCCTGAGCATCGCCGGGTGTGACCCAAAAAAAACAAAAAAAAAAAAAAAAAACCTTCTGATTTTAAATCTTATGTCCAAATTCTAGTCTTGACTTGGATATCAGAAGAAAATGTTCATGGGTCATTTTGAACAGTCATGTTCAAAATTGCGCTGTGGAGCTTCCCTTCCCTATCTATCCCATCTGCATTCCCTGCCTCCCTCCCTGCTCATACTCAGGCTACCTGAACCTTGGTGTCATCTTCTGTTTCCTGGCCACTGGCCGTTCACCCCAGACGCATGAAGCAGAATCTGCCTCTTCTACAGGAGATAAGCACAGGAGCATGTGGAAGAATGAGGCTTTAATAGGGAAATCCAGTGTGTCTCTTCTTATAGTCTCTGATAGAAATTCCTGTCGCACTAACTGAAAATGCCAGTGCCATGCTCCCCAGCAGAACCGTGGCACCTCCCTCTCCCTCCGTGCTGTGGAAACGCAGGCCCCAGCAGCCTCGCAGTTTGCAGGCCCGCAGAGACCCCACCTGCAGTCCCCTCTGCCCAGCGGCGTGTTTCTCCTCTGCATGGCCGGTTCCTTCTCTGTGGTCAGTTAATGCCTCAGGATTCCTTTCCCTCTCACCCCATCCACACCCCAACTCCCTCACCCCTCTCCAGTATCTAATACAGTGTATCTTGTACTTCTTAGGTATTTTCACCCATTTTCCTCCTCTTAGCATGGGAATTGTGGGAAGGTGCTCAGCAGGAGAGGAAGTACCTGGGGTGTGTAGGCCCTGGGTTCAGCCCTCGGCAGCATGGCGGGAGATGGCGAGAGAAGAGTGTAAATTGTATGAAGAAAGGGTGTGTTTACTCATTGTGGTAAAATTATGTCGAGTGTTAAAGTTGCTATTTAAAGTTTTCCCTTTGTGGGGCCGGAGTAAAGGTCCAGCGGTAGGGCGTTTGCCTTGCACACAGCTGGCCCATGCCGGCCCGGGGTTCGATCCCCAGCATCCCATATGGTCCCCCAAGCACCGCCAGGAGTGATTTCTGAGTGCAGAGCCAGGAGTAACCCCTGAGCATTGCCGGGTGTGACCCAAAAAGCAGAAATTAAAAATAAAGTTTTCCCTTTGTTGTTGCAGAGCCAGGGGTGCTCTTCTCTACAGTGCTCTTAGGGCTCACACACTTGATTGTGGTCCTGGGGGTTGAACTTGTGGTCTCCGTCTTCCAGGCCGTGCTCTGCGAGATGTTCCCAGACCTCTGACCTTTGTTTGTTTGTTTTTTTGGGAGCCACACCTGGGGCCTCCCTTCTAGTGGTATTCAGGAGACCATGTGGTGTCAGGGAACCTGGGCCTCCCGTATGCACAGCACGTGCTCAGCCAATGATTGAGCATCTCTTTGCCCACCCCCACCCCCACTTGGCAGTTGTAAAATTCAGTGGCATTAAGTACATTTATAATACTTTTTGTTTGTTTTCTTTTGCTTTTTTGGGTCACACCCAGCATTGCTCAGGGGTTACTCCTGACTCTGCACTCAGGAATTACTCCTGGTGGTGCTCAGGGGACCATATGGGATGCCGGGGATAGAACCGGATCAGCCACATGCAATGCAAATAATTGCCCTCCCCACTGTGCTATCACTCCAGTCCCCATTCTAGCTCTGGTAGCTATCATTCTATTTTCTTTTTTTGTTGTTTTTTGGGTCACACCCAGCAATGCTCAGGGGTTACTCCTGGCTGTTCTCGGGGGACCATATGGGATGCAGGCAATTGAACCGGGTGGGCTGCATGCAAGCCTAATGCCCTTCCCGCTATGCTATGGCCCCTATTGTTCTATTTTTCTCTTTGTGGATTTGATTATTCTATTTAAGAGGAATAATGAGGTTATAATGTCTTCTGGGTCCATTCATGTTGTAGGTTGTGTCAGAATTTTCTCCCACCCCCTTTTTCAAAATATAGAGATCACCCCTAGTGATGCCTGGGCGTTGGGGGCACTGCCAGAGGCGCTGAGGAGTGGGTATGCAATGCCATGCGTCACACTCAGTGTCTACATGTGCTAGACATATGCTGTACAACCCTCTCCTCATCCCTTCCTCCCTGTTTAAGGCAGAATTATTCCATTCTCTTTGGTTCTCCATTCATTAATTTGTCGGTGGACATTTGAGTTGATCCCCCTTTTTTTTCTTTCATTTTCTCTATTTGCAGTGCCTGGGATCAAACCAGGGTCTAACACAAATAGTGCCAGTGCTCTGCTGCTGAACCACCTCCCCAGAGCTATTCTACACGTTTAGCTACTATGAATAATACTGCTCGGGTTCCTCCTTCCATTTCTTTTGGATGCATACTCCAGTGTTCCTGGAGCAAGCAGATGCACTTGGGCTCTACTAGCATGAGACAGGACATATGGAGATGATACTGGTGCCCGCTCGAGCAAATCGATGATGAACGGGAATACAGTGAGTGAGTGATACAGTGATACTCCAAAGTAGAATTGCTGGGAATCTGTTTAACATTTCAGGAAACTACAGTGACAGGCACTTTCCGCCTCTTCTGGACTGTGTGCCTAGAACAGAGCCTGTCACACGGTGAACATTCAGGAAAGATTTGCTGAATTAGCTTTTGAGTTTCTCTGGCCTATGAACCTGAGTCTCAGTCCAACTGTACAATTCCCCTGAACTACTTTCTTAGTGGCTCCATCTTACTCCTAATGTTTACCTCACGCTCCAGGTCCTAATGCCTGTAGTGATCCCATTGACACATTTCTTGGTGCTTTGTTGGTCATTATCCACATCCCTTTTCAGATTAGCCGTGTGCTATCTGGGTTGTGTCCCTTCTCTTGAGCTCACACCCCCCCACACCACCAAGACACCTGTTGCTAATCCTCTGCGACAGAGCAAATGGATGGTGGGGAATTGTGCTTCTGCTTCCCACCTGTCGGGACGCTGCCAGGGTCCCCAACAGTGCCGGGAAGTGAGTTCCCTTCTACCTCCGGCCGGCGGGGAATGGATGAAAACTCAGGAATCCGATGCAGTTTTAAAATGCTTTACTTATCACAGGTTCAAGCATACAAATCAGCAGTAGGAAAAACCCTGTGCTTAGGATTCCTGGCTAGAACCCCAGCCACGTGTAAGCCAAGATGGCGGCCACCACGTGTTAAGGCCCTGTAAAAAGGAGAAAAAGACAAGACTCCCAAGAAGGGTGTGAGCTCACAAAGAGAGAGCACAAAAAAGAGAGGAAGCAGGCTGGTTTTATCCCCCTGCAACTCAGACCTCCCACTATTATGGGAAGCAGGAAGGGTCAAATGCCCTTAGGTAATTTCTCCCAGCACCTCACCTAGACCCTATTATATGCTAATGTTTTGAGCCAAGATCTGCCTGGAAATGCCTTTATAGGGTAGAGAAGGGGGTTTCTGAGATGGCATGTCTCTGTACCAAAGACTAATACTAATGCCAGTTAAATATTTCTCCAAGCCTTCACAAGAGTCTCAGTCTACTTCACGGTAGTTTTGTATTTTAGTTGCCTTTGAGTTATCAGGGAGCCATGCTTGCTTGCTTGGAGGCAAACAGCATTTCTCTCCGGTCTAATTACTTAGAGATCCAACGTGGCCAGGCAAATATGCTGGTTAGATCTAGCTAGTCCCACAGTGATTGTGGTAGCATGAGAGAATATTTATACCAGCCAGTATAGAATACATGGTCAGATAAACTGCCACATTTAGACTACCCTCCTATCTATGAAGTGACCTGCAGGAGGCAATCCAGGGTAGATGCAGAGGTTCTTAGAGGAGTCCTGTAACACCCACCAGCTGCTCTTCTGGTCCAGGTAGCTCTTTCTGATCCCTTGAATGGGCTTTTTTTTCTTTGTTTTTGAGGAATGGGCTTAATTCAGGCTTCATACATTCAAGGTCTGCACTCTAGGGCCAAATTACATTATTTCGTGGGGACAAGGAGACTCCTAAGAGTGCTCAGGGGCCCACAGACACTCTCCACGTTTTCGGCTAAGCTGGCTGGTGGGTCAGTGTGAGGGTCCAAGGATATAGTATTGTGAGGACACGGTGATGGCAGGGATGGCAGGGGTACACCTGACGATGTGTAGGGGGCCACACCTGGAGGTGTTTCGGGGCTACTCTTGGCAGTGCTCAGGGTTCACTCCCAGCAGTGCTCAGTTCCAGGGATTAAAACCAGGTTAGCTGCATCATGTCAAGTGCCTGACCCCCATATTGCCTCTCTACCTTTATGAGAGTCTTGAAAGAACTCAACTTATGGGGTGGAAGAAACAGTATAGGAGTTTAAATGATGAGTATAGAAGTTTAAGTGTTTGACTATATAATTAATTTAAGTGATTAATTATAGAGGGTTAAGTTACTGAGTATAGGCGTTTAAGTGATTGAGTATAGGAGTTTAAGTGATGAGTATAGGAGTTTAAGTGATTGAGTATAGGAGTTTAAATGATTGAGTATAGGAGTTTAATTGATTGAGAATAATTTAAGTGATTGAGTATAGGCGTTTAAGTGATGAGTATAGGAATTTAAGTGATTGCTTTCTTGTGGATGATCCCAGTTCAATTCCTGGCACCACATTGATTAGGGTCCCTGAACCCTAACAGCTCTGGCCCACCTCTATAATTCCCTCTGAAATACTCATACTCTGAAATCTCTTCACTGAAAATAGTCACACAGGAAAGGAAAGGATATAGGCAGCCCCCTCAAAATTTAGGAACTTTGGGGCCGGAGCTATAATACAGCAGAGAGAGAGTTTGCCTTGCATGGGGCCCACCTGAGTTCGATCCCCGGCATCCCACATGGTCCCCTGAGCACCACCAGGAGTAATTCCTGAGTGCAGAGCCAGGAGTAACCCCTGAGCATCATCGGGTGTGATCTAAAAAAAAAAAGATCCCCCAAAAAACCCATTTAGGGAACTCTATCACAACCCTGAAACTACAGTGTTAATAAAGATGTTGGCCTGGGTCTACAGCAACATTGAACCTCAACTCTGTCAGCACTTACCCCTGTGCATTGTGGCTGACTTCCTTTTAGAAGCAGACTTTGAGTAAGCTTCCTTTCCAACTGAAGACCATTTTAACCAAAAATTGACAATTTGGGCTGCCAAGAGGATGGAGTTAGATACTTGTTTTCATGTAGCTGACTCTGGTTTAACCCCCCGCACCATGTCTGGGCCCCTGAGCTCTGCCTGGAGTGACCCCAGAACACAGAGAAAGGAGTGAACCTTGAGCATTGCTGGATGTGGCCTAAAAAGCAAATAAATGAGCAAGTAAACAAATAAATGCGTACAGAAATAAACCTGCCTTCATGAATTCATTGTCTTGGGGGCTGGGAAGATAGCGCAGGGGTGAGGCATTTGATTCAGTTCCCAGCTCCAACCAGTGTGATGCCCTCTCCCCTCCTAAAAAACAAGAAGAAGAAGAAGCATGAGCCCTTGTTTCCACATGGGGTTAATGTGTTTGGGCATCCTTCATTTGTACTTATCAGTTTCACCAGATGATTTAATGTCGTGGGAGCCACGTGGTAACGTATCTGTGCAAGACACGACTCCTGATTTCTCTTCCCTTCCCCGTTGATCCCTGTGCTGGCTGTGGTGCTGGCGCACTTTACAGGTGCCTGTACACGGGGCAGCAGCGGGGCAGTGCTCACACACTGGGGCACGGTGCTGGCAGTGGGCACACTCCTTTGGGGCTGCAGTTTAGGTGCTCTCCTATATTCTGCGTATTAGTCCCGGTGCCCACAGCTGTTTGCCAAAGGCTGTACTCCCTCACCCCTCGGCTCTTTTTTCTTTCTCGTGGCGGTGCTCACGGGAGGGTCCTACCCCTTAGTTGTGTGGTCACGGCTGTGGTGCACCGAAATCACGTGCTGCATCTGGGATCTCAGACGGCAGAGGGTCATGCTCGGCATGTGTGGTGACACCGAGGATTGAGCTCATGTTCTCAGACTTGCAAGGCAGGCACTAGCCAGTGAACTATCTCCCAGCTCCCAGGTGTATTGAATTCTATTCTACAAAGTCTTTCTATATTGCTGGGATGTTCTTTTTTTGGGGGTGGGATGCATACCCAGTAGTGCTTACGGCTTACTCCTGGCTCTGTGCTCAGGGATCACTTAGGGGACATATGTGGTGCCGGGATTGAAGCTGGGATGGCCACATGCATGGCAAGCGCCCTACTGGCTAAACTATTGCTCGCGTCCTGGAACATTCTCTTTAGCTCACAGCGAATATTAAAGCTCAGGAAACTGCATGTGAACCTACACGCCTAGTACTTTGCAGTGATGTTTCTCCCCACTTAGCAGCAGTCCACAGGTGAGTTTGTGGTCAAGCCCTGTCTGTAGTACAAGGGTCTGTGGTCATCTGGTTTTTATTCTATATCTGTATCTTAAGGCTTGGGAACTTGTGCTACCGCATTATCTTGTTTCTTTTAGTCGCTATTTTTCCTTATTGGAAAAAACAAAGCAAAATTAGACCATGGTAGGACGGTGTGGTCTAAGTCCCTTGCTTGGGCCTTGAGGCAGGTATATGGCACTGGGTGTAACTCTGTTCCCATCCATCCACACTCCTGCATATGCAACAGGAAATTGTCACTTAACTGTCCCTGGGCTCAGGATTCTCACTAGCAAATGAAACCATCCACTTGGAGGTAATTGGTATTTAATTTTATTTACTTATTTGTGGTGCCAGGGATTGAACCCAGGACCACAATTGAAGGGCAAATGTTCTACCCCTGGGCACCTCCATGGCTGAGTTTGGTATTTCAAGCACTAGTAATTGTGTCTAAAAGCAGGGACTTAGCACATAGCTGTTGTTGTGGAAATGTTGGCAAAATTTCCCAGAGAGATGGGGCGGGTGATAGCCCAGCGGGTAGGGCGTTTGCCTTGCATGCGGCCGGCCTTTGCCGGCCTGGGTTCGATCACCCTCATCCCATATGGTCCCCCGAGCATCGCCAAGAGTAATTCCTGAGTGCAGAGCCAGGAGAAACCCCTGAGCATCTTGGGGTGTGACCCAAAAAGCAAAAAAAAAAAAAAAAATCCCAGAGAGGAATCCCCTTCTCTCCCAGGTTCTCTGTGATGGGCCCATGGCCTGAGCCCACCAGGGCCCCACTGCTGGGTGGGCCCCATGTAACCAATCAGAAAACTGAGGTTCTGAGAGGTTTGTTCCTTATTCAGGGCCCCTTAGTCGTATGCTGGGCAGGATTCAAATCCAGAGCAGTTTTCACCTTCAGTGACTACATATAGTGGCTTTCATATTTCTAGTAGTAGCTACTATATGATGCTTCTGTTTTCTTTTGTTAACCCCGGAGGGCCCTGCAGGTTAATATTGTCTCCAGGTATGGGAGATGTCATACAGGCACTTCCTGGCTAAGGCACTTCCACTGCCTCCTGCTGTCCCTCTTTCGAATTCCTAACACCCGTATGGCCTACCAAACACTCCCAGGAGTAGCTCTTGAACACTGCTAGGTGAGGCCCCGAAACAGGCAGACAAGAATATTGTCTGCATAGGCAACAAGCAAGCAACCATGTGGCCAAATCCACAAAGCAGTGAAGAGGCCGGGCACGTAGAACACATATCAGTGAGATTCAGTCTCCAGCTGTGGCAGAGAGGGGCACACTCAGGGCAGCCCCTCTGCCTTCCCCCCGGGCCGGACAAAATGTTCATGGTGCCTCCCCTTGGCCCGCACTCTGCAGGAACTTAATTTCAGCGACCTTGAAGGGAAACCTGAGCTGGAGCATGCCTAACATTACTCCTCCCCGTGCTCCAGCCACACAAGCCTGGGCGTCCTCTTAGCTTCGGCCCGGCGGCTCTTCTCCGTGAGAATGGGCGCCACCTCTCACTCCTTGCCCCAGGAAACTCCTAGAGCTGCTTCCTGCCTGAGTTCCAGCTCAGCTCTTACTTCCTGGGACTTTGGTTCTGCTGCGGACTCCTCGGACTCCCCGTGCCACAGCCCCGCTCAGTGCCTAAATCTTTCTGTCATGGCTGTTGAAGCTCAAGACCAGGAACTGTGTGGTATGGTGGAAGGAAACCGCCGTGAAGCTGGGCCTTGCCTGTCCTGCTCCCAGTGATGTCGCCGGTGTGGCCGGCTCCTGTTCTATAAGGACTGGGTGCCCCTACTTGTACTTTTTTTTTTTCTTTTTGGGTCAATACCTGGCAATGCTCAGGGGTTTCTCCTGGCTCTGCACTCAGGAATTACTCCTGACGGTGCTCGGGGGCCATATGGGATGCCGGGGATCGAACCCTGGGCTGGCACAGGCGGCCGCATGCAAGGCAAACGCCCTACCTGCTGGGCTATCGCTCCTGCCCCTGTTTGTACTTTCTAAAGGAATATCGAAGTGCCTTCCCTGAGCGGTTCCATGAGGAACCTGTTCCATGAGGAACCAGCCAACCTGTTTTCCTCAGGAATCCTCTGGCCCGCTGTAACCTTCACTTAATTATTACCTTTGGAAACCCTACACTAAAATATTTTCTGGCTGACTGGAAGTGACAGGACAGTCATGGAGGATTTTTAGCACTTTGGTGGTGATACAGGTGCAGCAAAATTGTTCTTCAAAAACACAAACAGTAACACTATTGGAAACAATGATGCTGCAATAATAATGAAATAAAAACTTAAAAGAAACCGCTAAACTGTAAAAAAGGAAGCTAAGAGCTTCCCTGATTTCCCAAGGATACACTCAGGGTTCTGGAGGCCTCTAGGTTTAGGGTGTTCTCACACACCCAGGTCATGACTTTAGGTGCGTGTGTGAGACAGGCTGTCTGTAATGTGCAGATTGACCAATAACCAGAGGATGTGAGGGCTATAATTTAGTGAGATGGACCTTGTTTCAGAAACTCAAATTTGTAGGGGCTGCTGTAAGCAGGAAGGAAGCAATTTTACTAAGGGAGGCGTATTCATTGTTTTGGAGTAATGTTTACAAAGTGTGTAAGAGCATTGGAGAAATGTATGTGCTGTATATACAGAGACTCATTTGACTTCGCCTGTGCAAATATATGGATTCCTAATAGTAGCTTTCCCTTATTGAGTTACTACATGTTGCCACACTATGAAATGGGCACTGTTACCTCATTTTTGCAGACTAGGAGACTGATGCCCAGAGAAATTAGTTCATTTCCCAGGTCACGTAGCTAGTAAAGGCCAGAGTTCAGCCTTGACGCTCTGCCAGTCAGCTGTAGAGCTGAGCGTTTACCCAGACTATCAGACAGCAAGAGATCATCAATATGCTCATTGTCGTGCGGCTAGAGGGACGGAATGGGGGAGGGCACTTGCCATGCATATATCAGACCCTAGTTGGATCTCCGGCATTCCATATGGTCCTCCGAGCACCACCAGGAGTAATTCCTGAGTGTAGAAAAGGAGTAGCCTTTTAGCATCACAGGGAATGACCCCAAAACTGAAACAAAAAAATGTTTATTGTCTTGTGTGGTGGTTTATTCTCGCCTGCATTTTCCAGGTTTTCCTACGCATTTAGTAAAGGAGTTAGGTGAAAAAAAATTGGGGAGGGGGCACACCAGCAAAGCTTAGGGGCTGCTCTTAGTTCGGGTGGTGCTTGGGGAACCTGTGAGGCTGGTGACTGTGCTCAGGACGCCTGCATGCACCCACCCTACCGAGCCAGCTCTCAGCCCACTGAGGGATCACTTGTTTTCTTTTTGGTTGTTTTCCACTCCTGCTTTGCTCAGGGATCACTCCTGGCATTGTGTGCCGGGATCACTCCTGGCAGGACTTGGGGACCATTAAGTGGTGCTGGGGATCGAACCGAGGTCCTCTGCATGCCACGCAGGTGCTTTACCCCCTGCGCTGTCACTCTGGCCCCTGAGTAATCACATGTCTAATAAGGAAAAGGTATGGTGGTGAGAATTGACAAACAGGCTTTAGAGCAAAAGAATTCACCGCGTTTCCTGTTCCACTTTTCAATCTCCAGAAGAACTGATGACCACCCCTTCTGCAGCCCCACGAGGGGCCCTGTCCCCTGAAGCTGAAGCCAGCACGGCACTTATTGCAGGTAAGGAAAGGCACCGAGCCCAGCCCCGGAACCATTGAGACCAGGGCCATCTTGTTCTGGAGACAGCCTGCGACCCAGTGTGAAGAAACAGAATGTCCCTTTTCTAGGAAAACGCCCAACATTAGAAACAGAAATCCATGGATAGGCTGTTTTCACCTGCAGGTTATCACACACATGCTCACGCATCCATGTGCAGAGTTCTAAGAGATTCTTTGCCGCATCTGTCAGAGGTACTGTCAGTAAATGATAGTTTGGAGTTTGCCACAGATAGACCCAGGTGCATGTGAGCTCTGGAGAACGAGGGTCAGGCTGAGGATGTGTGTGGTTTGCTGAGTGGGTGAGGCAGAGGATGGGAGGGATCAGAGAGCGCCACAGAAGGCTCTGGATTTAGAAAAACCCTTCCTGTTGGGATAAGCACCTTCCTGTTTCCCTCCTTCCTGTTTCTGTCATCAGGAACTAGCTTAGAGGGAGTTTGGTTTTGCCAGAAATCTAGTCTGTGCTGTGAAATAATAATAAAGCTTCTGGACATTGAAAAAGCAAGAAAGAAATCTAATCTGGTCCTCAGCTAAAGCACCAAGAAACTTCCAGGTCATGTACCTTGGATTTGGACTGGGTGCGGGGAGAGTGAACTTGGAAGTTGCCGTTAGGTAACGAGAGCAGGCAGACCCTTCGGAGTGAGGGAATTCCCCAATTCAGGTGACCCAGGAATGACCAAGATGACCCTTAACCTAAACATTTTCCCTCTTATTTCCAAGTTGTTATCACCGTGGTCTTCCTCACCCTGATCTCAGTCGTGACCTTGATCTTCTTTTACCTGTACAAGAACAAAGGCAGCTACGTCACCTATGAGCCTGCAGAAGGCGAGCCCAGCGCCATCCTCCAGATGGAAAGTGACTCTGCGAAGAGCAGAGAGAAGGAGGAGTATTTCATCTGACAGCTCCTGGCCCCCAGGAGGGTCCATGCTCCAGTGCTACACACTGTGTAATAGGTTACAGTGTGATCTGAAACCACTGAGTGCTTTGATTGCTTATAGGCAAACCTGAGGCTCCTTCCAGGACACAGCCCAAAAAGCCAGCATCACCGACACCCGGGAAGGGATGTGGGAGAGCTGGGATGTCTCTCACCAGGCCCCACAGAGTGGAGACATGCCAGGCGGCAGCTCAAGTATGTGCTTGCTTCACTCCTTCACAAGTCAGAGGCAGAGTTAGGGTGACTGGCTGCTCCGTCCCGCCTTGTCACCTAGTGATCACCTCAGTGGATATAGCGTCCAAAGAAGCTCTTCCTGAAGACGATACCACATGAAAAGGATCACCAGGAGGGGCGTGACGGTGTCCAGAAACTGGAGGATTGACCCCAGATGTGGGTGCTCCCTTCTCCACCTGAGCCTTCCAACACTCCCCCACAGCCTCAATCATGTTCTTTTTCTCAAAATTAAATGTTTTCGTTGATACAGAAGGCAGACTTCTATGTGCAACAATAACCTTTACTTTTTCTTTTTGGGTCACACCCAGCAGTGCTCAGGGGCTGCTCCCAGCTCTGCACTCAGGAATTACTCCTGGCAGTGCTCAGGGGACCATATGGGATGCCGGGGATAGAACCTGGGAGTCGGCTGCGTGCAAGGCAAAAGCCCTCCTCACTATATCGCTCCAGCCCCTAACTTACATTTTACTTTTACATAAGCCTTACACACTTATCATTGTAAGTTGTTTTTCACAAGTTATTTTTTACATTTTTCTTTTGAAACAAAAATAGGCCTTTGTAAATACTCTGCACTGCGAAACTTGTCCCAGAGGTCACTGAAAATATACCCTAGAAGAGGCTTCAACCACCATCCTGGCAAGGTCAGGATTCTGGATTTTAGCACCATACCCAGCAAGTACACATGGTACTTGTACTTGAGGGCCAACATCCAACTGTATACTGAGCATCATGGGACATGAGCTCTGCCACTCAGACACATCAATAGCTGTTGAATCAGCTCAAGGAAGCTTCTTGAATCCAATCTCAAAGTTTTGAGTTATGATTAAGAGGCACAATTATTTTGGTAGAAATGATTGGTTACCCAGACACTACATTGACGTTAAGGGAGATCTCCCTCGGGAACCTTAAATGTCTGATCTTTGTTGGCCAAGCTCTGGTTCACTTATGGGAAGACCCTAAAATGTGAGGAATAAATTTAGCAAGCCAGTTACTAGTTTTCAGTATGTCTCTACACAGAGAGAGCTGTATTTTTGTCTGTCTTTTGTTGTAGGTGGGGAGCACACCCAGTAGTGCCTGGGATCAAACCCAGGCCTCCAACTTCAAAGTATGTCCTCTGCTCATTGACCTGGCTCTCCGACCTTTACACAGAACTTTGAAGAAACTGAGTCTTCTTGAACTTATACATATGTACCTAATGTTCTACTAAAACACTTTTTTCAGGGCTGGAACGATAGTCCAGGGCGTTTGCCTTGCACATGGCCGGCCTGTGCCGGCCTGGGTTCGATCCCCAGCATCCCATATGGTCCCCGAGCACTGCCAGGAGTAATTCCTGAGTGCAGAGCCAGGAGAAACCCCTGAGCATTGCCGGAATTGACCCAAAAAAAAAAAAAAACTTTTTTTTTCAAAGCAAACTTGAGGACAAGAAAGGAAAATCAGTGGTTTCGTATTTTTTAAGTTTATGTTCTAAATTCCTTGGCCATAAGTTTGTAAAAATCTGACAAAGAGATTATGCAAGTGTAACTACTTAACTGGCACACAGTTTGTTCTCCCAAGCATTGTTAGGTCAGTCCCCAAACCCCAAACTGCACAGAAATATCTAGAATGGAATGCATGGGAATGATCTCATCTCAGTCCCATACTCCATTTATTTCAAAATCTTCACTAATGGACCAGTGGGGAGTCTGCAAGGTGAGCCCACGGGCTGAGCACATGCTTTGTATACAGGAGGCCTGGGTTCTAATCCCAGCACAGCTTGCTCCTATAGTACAACCAGGAGAGCACCCCAAGCAGTAAGCCAGAAGTAGACCCCAAGTACCACCAATATCTCCCCCAAAATGTTGAAAAGGTCTGGTAGAGGCTTGGAGTGATAGCACAGCAGGGTGGGTACTTGCCTTACACACACACACACACACACACACACAGCCTCCGCATTGTCAGGCCAACACACACACACACACACTCACTCACTCCTCCCACTCCAGGCACTTGGTCTGCAAGTCTCAGATCAGCCTTGGAGACTCACTGCCAGGCCACCTTACTGCCTGGACTAACACCAAACCACTGGACCTCCAATACCAGGCTGAGCACCACTTGAGGAAGCCCTTAGGAAAAAGAGGCAGTAGAGAGCTTGTATAAGGGTTAAGGCACATGCCTTGTCTGAAGCCAACTCAAGTTCAATCCTTGCGCTACCACCTGGTGCCTTGCCATGTGTAGCTCTGGAGGTCCCTAAGCTCCACTGGGGCGGGCTTGGTTATCCCTGTCATTCTAGGGCCCCAGGAGCATTATACCCACTTGGGAAACTTGGCCCCAGTCAACAGAGGACCCAGAAGATAGCAGTGCCTTAAAGTGCTTGCCTGGTATTAGCTTGCTATATATTTTTTTAACTTTTTTAATTTCCATTCAAATTCCCATAAATGTGAGGAATAACTGAGTGTTCCGCTACTATTCGTATGTGCTGAGGCACTCCAGACAGGTTCCCAGTGAGAAAGGGCCGAAGAGAGCGCAGTGGCTTAGGAAGTACCCACGGGAGGCAGGAGACCCTGAACTTATTGCCTGCAAAGCATGAGCTGAGGCAATCACCCCAAGTTGGAGACTAAACCTACTTAGTTCCTACGAAGGACAGAGAAGGACAGAAGAGCTCTAAAAGCAAGCTGAGAAAGAAAACCTGAAGTGAGGTGTAATGCAACTTCATCACTTTATTCAAATCTTCAAAATAGTCTTTATTCTACATTTTTAGTATAAAAAATCCACAAGTTAAGTGCACCACAGTGTAGAGAGAGACATACAACGCTGAACTTCCATAACAGTCAATGGTACAAGTCAAACAACACATGTACAGAACACAAAATTTAGATGAACTAAAATTATAAGATAAAATAAAAATCCAATTTTAGAAAACAAAAATCAAAATATTAAGGATCCCTGAAATATTCTTAACCCTAATGAGATCTCACTGGCCTCTCATCACATGGTGAGGCGTCTAAGCTGAGGAATTCTTGGGAGCCATGAGCAGCTGCATCAGACACTGACAATGGTGGCCAAGGTTTAATCCGAAACTCCCCTTAATTTGGCTCTAAAGTCATTGGGCTTTTGAAATGCATTCTCCTTCTTGCCCCTCGCAGTTCACAAACTGTTGCGTATAGCACAGTTGGCATCAATGTCCTCTGTTCAAGCAAAGCTCAGTTTTGCTGGCACCAAAGCAAATTTGGGTTTGGTTCATGTATGGAGTGACAACCCCAGAGGGTCCACAAAGCACCCTCCACTTCAGCCTGAGGAAAAACGTGTGGGGTTGTGGGATCTGCACTTGGGGCACGCATGGGGTTTCAGAGGATCCTTGTGAAAAACTAGTTAAAAGATGGCAAATGTCTGGAGTGCCAGGAGAGAAGGGAATCGGTGTGACTGGCTTACTGTCCTGCACCACTGCGTCAATGGAGGCTGGCGGGAGGGAGTAAACTGGAGCTGAGGCGGGAACACCGGGCCAAGGACGGAGGGGAAGGCAGCGACAACTAACGCAGTTCATCTGAATGTGTGATGCAAATCAAAGACTTAAAGATATTAAAGACCAATTGGAAGAATTTGGCAACTTTAATTTTTAGGAAGATCAAAGTTCCCTCCAAACCTAATCTGATGTTTTATTACTAAAAGCAAAGACCAGTATGGTACAGTATGACTCGGAGGAATTAAAGGAAGATCCTTGGGGCTGTTTCACCCACATTCATCTTATGAATGGACACCTCCCCCTACCTCAAAATGCTTTAGGGAGGTACTGCTACCATTACATGGTTCCTTATTAAGTTTGAAAGTGCCTGAAAGTTTGGGCACCAGAAAGACACCCCAACAACATGTGTCTAAACCGCAACTTCAGGTTAATATGACTAAAGCAGTTACATTGTGAGAAGTGCTGAAGGTAAGTGATGTCTTTCCCGGCACAGAGGTGGCCTTGGTTCTTCACCAGATGGTATAGCCACCATCTGAGCCTCCCATGAAGAAATTTCCCTTCCGCTGAGTTACCAGGACATTGGCTCCCTGCATGACGGCCAGCTGAGCAGCGTTGGGAGGACATCCAGGGGGTGGAGGCTGAAAAGAGAAGAGAAGGTTGACTGGGCAGAGGGCAGCAGATCGGGGGCAGGCAAAGTCAGAAGCTTATTTGGACGCCGGCACTTTGCGCACCAAAAAACAACATCTTAAGGCACTAAATCTGGGTTCCAAAGCATATGTGTGGTCATGAACACAAAGATATGTGTAGGGAAAAGAGCCTATCACTCATCTGAAGCTGTGAGCTTGGGGGCTGAGCTAGACTCTAGCAGGTACGGCACTTGCCTTGCATGAGACCGACCCAGGTTTGGTCCCCAGCACCACATACGGTCCTGGAGTCCACCAAGAGTGGTCCCTGGGCACAGAGCCAGGGAGTAAGCCCTGAGCACAGCCAGGTGTGCCCTCCTTCCCCCCAAATAACAAAGGGTGCAAGCTGGCTTTGGGTTTGGGGCCATAGCTGGCTGTTGCGAGGGGCTACTCCTAGTTCCACATGCAGGAATCACTCCTGGTGGGCTTGGGGAACCATGTGGGATTTTGGGGGATCAACCAGGGTTGGCCATGTGCAAGGCAAATGTCATCTTCACTCTACTATCTTCCAACCCCAGGGCACAGCTTTGGGGCTAAAGAGATAGTATAGTTGGTAAAACACTTGCCTTGCAGGCAGCTGACCCAGGTTTGGCACCTATATAGCCCCTTGAGCCTAGCAGGAGTAAGCCCTGAGTACCACGGAATGTGACCCAAAAACCATTTAAAAAAGGGCAGGGTGGAGACGCACTTCATCTATGGCAGATGATTTATAATGAACATTATAAATCATTACATTACAAACTCTAGCAAGGACTGTTTGGGTTCTAATTTCCATGCACTAGGAAACTAAACAGAAAGCCACTAAAATTTCTAGTATCTCTGAAACTGCTTTTTGAGACCTCGCCAGAGTCCAGAGGCTATTCTGGCTTGATGCTGGGGTTGAGGCCACAGTGCTGGGGTCTGAACCTGAGGCTCCCGCATACACTCCAGCCCCTCAACTGATCCCCTGCTCCTTTCTCAAAGCCTTTTCTTCTTCTTTTTTTTTTTTGCTTTTTGGGTCACACCCAGCGACCTCAGGGGTTACTCCTGGCTCTGCACTCAGGAATTACTCCTGGCAGTGCTCGGAGGACCATATGGGATGCCGGGATAGAACCCGGGCTGGCATAGGCCGGCCACGTGCAAGGCAAACGCCCTACCCGCTGGGCTATCGCCCGGCCCCGAGAATGGTTTTTTTTTTTTTGCTTTTGTGGGTCACACCCGCAATGCTCAGGGGTTTCTCCCTGGCTCTGCACTCAGGAATCTCTCCTGGCTGTGTTCGGGCGACCATATGGGATGCCGGGATCGAACCCGGCCGGCACAGGCCGGCAGCGTCAAGGCAAATGCCCTACCGGCTGGGCTATCGCTCCGCCCCCACAAAGCCTTTTCTTTTTTTTTTTTTTTTTTTTGTTTGGAAAACAACAGCATACCCAGCAGTGCTCAGGGCTTACTCCTCGTGAGGCCCAGGGGACCTTATGAGGTGCTGGGGACTAAACCCAGATCAGCCACATGCAAGGCAAACACCTTACCTGCTGTATTTTTGGCTCCTCTAAAAGCTCCTTAAAAAAGATTACGGATCCTACATTTTTCAGTATCATGGTTCCTGTTACAATACCAGGGTTAAATAGATGCTTACAGAATAAATGCTATGGAGCCATAGCAGGGCCACGGTGAACTAAAAAATAAAAAAATTAAAAAAAAACCCAGCAGGGAGAGCTCCTAGGACAGAAAGGCAAAAGAATCTGGTTAGCTCAATTCCAGCGGACATGTCTGAGGCTGCTGACCTACCACTGACCTACCCCAGTTGTGTCCACAGCCACTTTCTGCCTGAACACTGGACGTTACTGACTACTCCAACACCAGTGGTGACCATTCAGGAAGGTCAAAGGATGACCGTGACGTACTTTCAGAAAGTTAAAATAGTCGGCAGTTCCGTCTTCCTTGATACGGTCATACTCACGGGAATGCTGCCAGCAGTGGCCCCAGCTCCAAATCTGGCACCTGCGTCATACCCTCCTTCCACCAGCACTGCTGAGCCCGGTGGGTAGATGGGACCGACTGGATAATAAGCCATGGGGATTGTAGAGCCTAAGGGACCAACAGCCACAGACTGGGCCATGGGAAGGTACAGCGAGGCGCCAGGAAATGCAGCCGACATGGTGGGTACTGTGGCGGCCCCGGGTGCACAAAGCTCGGACGATAGAGCTGAAAGAGGCAAGGAAGAGAAAGCGAAGGGTTATTCTGTGGTACTGGTCCTTCACCCTAAGCCTCATTCTCCTCGTGCACTTACCCCGAGCTACACAAACTGCCTTTCCTCTGCCACTTAAGATTCCTCCTTTGTGGCGTTTGCCTTGATGTTGCCCGGTTCGATCCCCGGCATCCCATATGGTCCCCCGAGCACCGCCAGGAGTAATTCCTGAGTGCAGAGCCAGGAGTAACCCCTGAGCGTCGCCGGGTGTGACCCAAAAAAAAAAAAAAAGATTCCTCCTTTGTTTTTTTTTTTTTTTGTTTTTGCTTTTTGCTTTTTGGGTCACACCCGGCAATGCTCAGGGGTTACTCCAGGCTCTGCACTCAGGAATTACTCCTGGCGGTGCTCGGGAACCATATGGGATGCCGGGATCGAAACCCAGGCCAGCATGGGCCGGCCACGTGCAAGGCAAACGCCCTACCTGCCGGACTATCGCTCCGGCCCCAAGATTCCTCCTTTGATAACTAAAGGAGGAGAGCAAAGGCCTCGGCTCAGCCAGCACCCCACAGCAAAGCAATCAACCCCAACAGAAACTGCTGAACCATACAGTCTCCGCTAATTCATGTAAGGGCTTTTCCTCCTATTTGTGAAGGGTAAATACAAGAGTAAATTTGTCACACTTAGCTAAGGTCTGAATAATGACCCAGGGGATTCTAAGCCCCACACAGAAGCACCTCTGAGTAGGCAGGTGGAGCGTCGGTATAGGGCGGAGCCTGCGGGAGATGCAGAGCCTGAGGGTACACTGGATTCCCGGGAGGCTGCACAGGGTAGGTTGGCTGTGTTGGATATTGACCTGGAAGACACAAAATGAGTAAATAATGTACACTGCCCAGTACAAGGGAGCCGGCACAGTGGTAGCTCGTGGAGGGAGCAAGCACACAGGGATCTGCAAACAGGCTTGCATCATGGAGTGAGGAAAAGGAGCATTTTGCGCCCTTAAGCATAGGGATGGGAAAGGTGCTCGCCCCCTGCATACTGCTGGAGCTCTGAGCAGGGCCTGCCACCGTGCAAGACAGCTCTGAGCACTCGTCGGGCCAGTTTCACGGCGGCCTCCAGCGTCTGGATCATCTGGTAAAGCATTGGTTAGGAAATTCCTACTCAAGGTCAACTTCCAAAGAAAACGGAGAAGAGACAACGGTGGCAGGGAACCTTGAGAACAGAGCGAGGAGAAAGGGGTTTAGGGGAAAGCTTTTAATGCAGTGGCTGGAGAACGAGTTCTGGCAGATGAACTGGTAGGATCGCAGGAACCTGGGGCTCCTGAGATGGGGAGAGACCCCTCGGGCCATCCATCGCCTGCGCCATCCGCCAGCAGTGCACTAGTTAAGCAGCGGGGCCTGCTCCAGGCCGGAGCGCAGCGCCCGCCCCCACCGGCTCCCTATTGGCCCGCCCAAATCCCAGCTCTAGCTCCCCATTTGCTCCGGCAGACGCCCATCATGACAAGCCCCCCTCGGTCCCCCTCCCCGGAGCCCGCAGCTCTAAACTGCGCCACAGAGTTTAGGGGGGAAAGGGCCGGGAGGAAGCGAGCAGCCGTAGTTTGGGGGTGACGAAGGCGTCTGGCGCAGACCCCGGGACTGCAGCCTGACGAGGAGCGGGGCTCTGCTCGCCGCGAGCTTGGCGACCGCTGACCCTGGGCTCCTGGCCCGCTCGCTCCGAGCCAGGACGACTCCCCGACGACCTCAGCCGCCCCCTGGCCTTGCCTTTGCTGTTCATGGTAGCTGCGGGTCGGGTTCGGCTCGGTGTTGCGGACGGTTATTTTTTCGTCCTCTTCCTGTTCGTAGTCACTTCCGTGTCACGTGACGCCTCGTCCGTCCAGCGTCACCCGACGCCCCAGAGCCGCTGCGCCGGAAACCCCGCCCTCCGCGTAGCTCCTGTCGCTAAAGGAGGGCCCGAGAGGCTCCGCCCACAGGCGTTGGCCCCCGCCCCTGACGGCTCCACCCCAGTGTTTTCTCCTTTGAGGGAAACTAAATGTTCAAAACTGGCCGAGTTTCCAAACAGGAGCTTTCTCACCGTGGGGCTTTATGGAGCAGGACCTCGCAGCTCTTCCCCCAAACCTTTTCATGCCTACGCACTTCAACTCAAGGTCACTCACCTTGACAGCTCCTCCACTGGGATTTCGATTTATACGAATTTCCTTAAGTGCTTGAAATCTGTTCCCCAACCTGCGATGCATTCATTCCCTTGTCGAAACCTAAGTCTCAGCTCCGTAAGAATTTGTTTGGCCATCGCCTTACATCTCTCCTTTTTCTGAGTCCTGCGCTCCACTCTTCCTGCGCACCTGTGCCATGGAAAGGGGATTTATCTTCCGCCCAGAAACTAGCCTGAACCCAGGCTGGTGGGTTCCATGCTTTTCTGCCCTACTCTGATCCAGATAGGGCGTGTTTGCTCCATTTACCTCATCGATAACATAATCCTTAAAAATAAACCATGCCATTTTCCATCCCTTCTTTCAAAAGTATCTGCTGATGGTTTCAAGATGTAACTCAGGAATAAGGTTCTTGCTTTAAATAATTTCCAAGTATTTAATCGGTTGCAGGCAGATAAATAAAACTTGTGAGAAACTGCCCATCCCTATGAAGCAGAACAAAGGCATGAGGAAAGATCAAAGACCTCCATGTGAGATGCAAATCTTGAACCCTTTAGACATGGGGAAACTGAGGTACCACTGAGAAGGTGAACCCCTCAGAGAAGGAGAAGCTACTGGAAAGTTAAAGGGTTCTAATAAGATATGAAAGGACTATCTATCTGAGTCCAAGGATTTCCCGTGTAAACACCCCAATTAACTTTTGTGTATGCAAAGAACGCCAGGCCAAGACAATTTGGAGAAATGTAATAAAACCTCCCCAAAGTTATTCTCTGGGGTTTGCACTCTGGAGAAGGCCATGCTTTCTCTTGAATAGACGTACGTCTCTTTCTCCCCCTCACACTTCTCTAAGTGTATTCACTTACTTTTGTTTTGTTCTTGGAACCACACCCAGCAATTCTGGCTCTATACTGAGGAATCACTCCTGGTGGTGCTTGAGGGACCATATGGGATGCAGTGGATGGAAGCCCCAGAATCGACCCAGAGGTGGGTGCAGCAGAGAGGAGGAAACACCATTTGCTCAAGGCTACCTCCCTTGCTCCTCAGGTCACCCAAATCACCCACTACAAATCAGCTCAGGAAAAATCATTCCTTGCTAGAGAGAGAAATTTGAAGCTGGACAAGATAGTCCAACACTATTTTTCATGGAATTTATATTGACTCCAAAACCAACACGGCGCACACATACACACACACACACTTTGGGAGTCACACTCGGCCATGATCAGGGCTTACTCCTGACTCTGTTCTTAGGGATCACTCTTGGCAGTGTTCAGAATTGAACCCCATTGGCTATGTGCAAAGCAAGCATGCTACTTGATGTATGATCTCTCCAACCCATAGTATCACTGTGTCACTGTTTTCCCGTTATCATCAATTTGCTCGAGCGGGCACCAGTAACATCTCCATATGTCCTGTCTCATACAAGTAGAGCCCAAGGGCACCTGCTTGCTTCAGGAACATAAAGAGCTTCAAACCATTCCAGGTCATGGGAATGAGGTCTATAATTGTTACTGGTATTTGGCATATCAAATACGACACGGGTAGCTTGCCAGGCTCTGCCGTGCGGGTAGCATACTCTTGTAGTCATCTCAAAATCCAGCATTTATTGATGAACCGTGGGGCCGCTTGAGCCGGGCTGTGAGCCAGTAGCAGCTCTGCCCCATGTCTGTGAGTCAGCAAGAGAGGCACTTTAGAGCAAATACACGCTGGTCAGCAGGTCCCTGCCTTTCGAGGGACAGAACCTCAAGGAGCTGCACGAGCGGGTGCTGTGTGGGAAGTACCAACCCATAGTAAGGATTTTTTTTTTTTTTTTTTTGCTCAGGGGTTTCTCCTGGCTCTGCACTCAGGAATTACTCCTGGTGGTGCTCGGGGATCATATGGGATGCCGGAGATCGAACCCAGGCCGGCACGGGCCGGCCGCGTGCAAGGCAAATGCCCTACCCGCTGGGCTATCTCTCCGGCCCAGTAAGAATATTTTTAAAGCGTCTGAAGAGAGAAAACTTTGGAAAGAAAAAAAACTCTAGACAATATTAAGAACTGAGGGGGCCGGAGCGATACTCCAGCAGGTAGGGCGTTTGCCTTGCTCGCGGCCGGCCTGTGCTGGCCTGGGTTCGATCCCCGCATCCCATGTGGTCCCCCGAGCACCGCCAGGAGTGATTCCTGAGTGCATTGCCAGGAGAAACCCCTGAGCATTTCTGGGTGTGACCCAAAAAAAGCAAAAAAAAAAATTATATAAAAACTGATAAATATTTGCTGATTAATTAAGCACTTAAAAGAGATCTGTGCTCATTTCAACTCATTAATTCCTTGATTTTTTTTGGTTTGCTTTTAGAGGCCACACCTGGTGATGCTCAGGAATTACTCCCAGCTCTGTGCTCAGGGATCATGCCTGTTTGGGCTTGGGGCACCATGTGGGATGCCCAGATCAAACCTGGATCAGCTGAGGTCAAGGCAGCGCCCTACCCGCTATACTGTCTTTCCCTCCCTGGATTCCTTGCTTGGTCTCCAATATTCTGTTGAGCTCTGAAGAGAATCTTTAGGGTGGATAGTTTCCTGAGGCTTTCACAATTCTTCATGTCAGCCCTGGCAGGGATTTTCTGAACCTTTTCTGTTTTTCAAATGAGAGAACTGAAAGAGGAATTTGCCTAAAGTCGTACAGCGAACAACAAATTCCCAAGTCAGTGCTTTAATGGTCTCCTTTTTTTCTCCTTTTTAAATGCTTTCAATTTAATTTAGTTTCTTTACTTACTTTTACTTTCACTGAATTTTTAAAAATTGAAACACAGTTACAAAGTTGCTTATTGGGTTTCAGTCATATATTGTTCCAACACTCCCCCCCCCCTCTCTCTGGCTCTCTGCCTCTCTATTTCTCTCTGTCTCCGCCTCTCTGTCTCTGTCTTTCTGTCTCTCCCTGTCTCTTTCTGTCTCTCTGTCTGTCTCTGTCTCTCTGTGTCTGTGTGTCTCTCTGTCTCTGTTTCTCTGTTTCTGTTTCTCTGTGCTGTCTGTCTCTCTGTCTCTGTCTGTCTGTCTGTCTCTCTCCTTTTGAGCCTTATGGTTTGCAATACAGATACTGAAAGGTTATCAGGTATATCCCTTTACATCCTTTCAACAATCAGTTCCTGTTCAAAATCATCATTTAAAAAAAAATTTTTTGGAGGGAGAGACGGGCTCTCACTTTCGGTGCTCAGGTGCTGTGCCTGTGCAGGGGGGAGGGTCAGGGGGCTCCAGGGGTCACTTCTGTTGGTGTGGGGAGATGAAACTAAGTCAGCAGCTGCCTGCATGGTGAGCACCGTAACCCTTGTAATATCTCTCTCACCCATTGTTTTTTCCTTCCACTCTGTCTGCACTATCATGTCAAAATTACTAAAATTCCCAAGAGTTCCATTAACACCACTATTTTGGGGGTTCACATCATTACATCAATTCAAACTAAAATTAGAATTATAAAGTCTATGATATTTACTTTTTCTCCTCTATTTCTAACTCCTAACGTAGTGGGAAAATTAGGAGCAGAAGAGGAAAACCATAGCCAGGACCTCTGAGTGACACATTCTAGAAGCTGGTCAAAGATGTATAGGCCATAGATTATACAGTTATGACCAGAACAGAGCCAAGAGCCAGGCTGATCAGGTCATTTGAGCAGGAACCTAACATAGTCACAGAAACAATTAGTAAATGTCTATATGGAACCTGAAACAGAATGTATTCATCACTGATGGTACAAAGCATTACATATGTGTTTGATGAGGGAATTATTCCCCCAGAACCCACGCATCCCTGTGTCTAACCTATGGAAACTCTGAGTGAGCTGTGTTCACTCAGACCCATTCTGGCGTATGTTCAGTTGAGTCTAAAAAAATTTGGTTCTCTCATTAGTCTCTCAAGTACCTGTATCTGATTCTTGGTCAGATTTCTGTATCAGTGAACCCATTTGTCAACACTAACAAATGCCAGAACTGCTCTTAATTAAATCCCTTACTTCTTGATATGTTAGTGGACAGAATTTGTCAGTTTTGTGATCAGAATCCACAGTAATGCAATTCAAATCATGATATATTTACATATTTGTAGGCACATATAATTTAAGTAAATTTCCTGACCTAGTACATATCTTTCTATATAAAAAGCACTGTAGTATTTTTTCATTCTTTTTTTTTTTTTTTTTTTGGTATGTAGAAAAGTTTATTGGAAAGTAGAAGAGAAAGGAAAGGTGTCGGGGAATGGCCGCTGGGGTCCCCCCGACAGTGACAGGGCAGAAATTCTCTTCTACCTCCGAGGACGCCGGGGAACAGATGAAAACTCACGAGTCCGGCGCAGTTCCAAAAAAGGCTTTTAATAGTACAAAAGCTCTTCCACAGCACTCCAATATAATGAACAAACTCTAGCTCTGGTCGGAACTTAGACCATACAAAAGAGCCCAAGTCTCCCACCAAAGAGAGGATCTCACCCGAGCTGAGTCCTACCCAGAAGGAGCAAAAGGCCAAAGAGCAAAAAGCCAAAAGCCAAAAGCTGAGGCCGAGGATCCAAAAGCCGAAAGTGAAAAGGCCGAAGCCAAAAGGTCCAAAGGTAAAAGTGAAGTGTGAAGGGGGCCTCAAGTCATCCCCTTATACACCAAAGTAATCCAACCAGGAGGGTCATGTCAACAAAGAACTCTAAACAGAGTGTAGTGCCACACCCTATTGCAGGTATAAACAAAGGTTATGCCAAGGTCTAATCCTTTCTACCAAGATTATATCTTATGTAAAACACTGGAGAGAGGGGGCTGGTATAAAGTAATACATCTTAACTTCATGAGCTTCATGTAATCTAGATGGTACCCACAAGTTCCTTCTTCTTATCTGCACGAGGGGTGATTCTGAGTATCTTTTTCTCGTGTACTGAAAGGGTCACACTCGCCTGATTAGAGCAAACTAGTATGATCCTTCCTATAGTCTTCCTATGGTCTCAACGTAGCCAGGGTGGTAGTCTCCTGGTAAATTCTAACTGTCCCACTCTGGGTGCAGTGGGTATAAAGAGGAGCTGTGCCCAATCTAGAAAACATAGAAGTCTTAGTAGATGTATAAGTCAGAAGTTATTCAATCAAGGTGACTTCTGTAACTGCCACACCCTCTAGCAGTGTTTACATAGAAGAGAGGTCTCATTAGAATGAACCTTGATTTAAGTAGATTAAACTGGGAGTGGGCAAAACAACAAAACTCCCAGAATAGCTAAACCTGTCCTCCAACAGAAAGGACCTTCCCTTTTTGGGAGGAACTTAGTATAGGACTAAGTTGTATTTTTTCATTCTATCAACTTCCCTTTTCAGTTATGGCTGTTATGTAACACCCTACTGGCAAGTTAAAACTCACAATTTGAAAAATATCACTTGTATTCCCGTTCTTCATCTATTTGCTATAGTGGGCGCCAATAATGAATCCTTTCGGTGCCTGTCGAGTGCTAGTATAGCCCAAGGGCCTTTGCTTACTCCAGGAACACAAAGAACCTCAAACCATTCATTCAGGTGATGGGAATGAGATCTATTATTGTTATGTTTTTGGCATATCAAATACGAATAAATATTATTTAGTTTTTTTTACTTTGGGGGGTCACACCCGCAATGCTAAGGGGTTACTCCTGACTGCATTCAGGAATTACTTCTGGTGTTGCTTAGGGGACCATATGGGATGCTGGATAGAATCGAGATCAGCCACTTGCAAGGCAAATGCCCTACCCTCTGGACTATTGTTTCAGTCACTATTTAATTATGTTTGCTTTTTGGGTCATACTCAGCAAGTGCTCAGGGGTAACTCCTGTCTCTGGACTCAGGAATTATTACTGGCCATGCTCTGGGACCATATGGGATGGCGGGGCTTAAACCTGAGTTGGCTGCATGCAGGGTAAAGGCCCTGCCCACTGTACTATCACTCCGGCCCTGAAAAGCATGTTTTAATATACTTTACTAGGGTCTTATAATTTTCTTAGCATGAACTTTGCTATCACTAGTTGATAAGTAAGCTAATGAATGAATACCTAGAAGAATGATCAGGCAAATCTTTCCTTCACCCCTAATTTCCAAGTCAAATCCTAAAACTGATTCCAGTCCTGAGCCAGAAAGAAAGCTCAGTGGTTAGTTAAGGTGCTTGCCTTGTATGTAGTTGACCCCTGTTACTACATAAAGTCCCCCAACACTGCTAGGAGTTACCCCTAAGCATGAAACCAGGAGTCAGGCCTGAGCATAACTGAGTGTGGCCATCCACAGCCTCAACCCCAAGGGGAGGGGAACCACCTGATTTCCCTCCAATACAACAAACTGGAGAAGTTCGATTCAGATTACACCCCTCCCACCCCCACCCTTGGGGCTAGAGTGATAGTAAAGTGGGTGCGGGGCGGGCGTAGCCCAGCGGGTAGGGCGTTTGCCTTGCGCGCCGGCTCATGCTGGCCAGGGTTCGATCCCGGCATCCCATGTGGTCCCCGAGCACCGCCAGGAGTAATTCCTGAGTGCAGAGCCAGGAGTAACCCCTGAGCATTGCCGGTGTGACCCAAAAAGCCAAAAAAAAAAAAAGTAAAGTGGGTAGGGCATTTGCCTTGCACGCTACCAACCTGGGTTCGATCCTCGGCATCCCATATGGTCCCCCGAGCACTGCCAGGAGTAATTTCTGAGTGCAGAGCCAGGAATAAGCATTGCCGGGTGTGACCCAAAAAAAAAAAATAAAAAGTTGGACTGTTCTGGTGATGTATAGCACAGCGGCTAAGGTCTTGCATATAGCCAACCTGGGCTTGATCCCCCTTTTCCTGTATGGTCCCTGAAAGTGCCAGGCATGATCCTGAGTGCAGAGCCAGGAGTAAGCCCCAAGCACTGCTTAGAGAGGTGGGCTGTGGGGGAGGCTGGACTATTCAAGGGGTGTGTGAGAGACAAGGAGAGCCAGGGAAGTGGGCAAAGCTGACCTCCAGGTTGTCCGTTCCTGTCAGGTTTTCCCTACCAGAAGTGAAAAATACAACATTTCTACCAGATGTGGAATGCCATTGATCCATGCCCCCTTCCCATCCGCTCCACTCCACATTTCCACCAGCACTGCTGCAAAATCCAATGATTTAAGTATGAAGTCCGGGCGAGAGAGAGTGAGCAGTGGTTCAAATCCTGTCACAAACATTCCTCCAAGGCATGGCGCCTGGGCAGAGAGTTAGGTATGGCCCCAAAACAAAAGAATGAAGTCTGAGGGTTGAAGATATAATATTCAATACAGCTGCTGAGCTGCAAATTCAGGTCTGAGACTTTACAAGACAATACAGTGAGCAGGGCACTTGTCTTGTAGGTGCCTTACCTGGGTTCTATCCCTGCATAATGTATAGTCCCTTGAGCCCAAATAGGAGTGATCCTTGAGCACCTATGGATATGACTCTCTTGTACTACCCCCAAAAAATGAAGTTTGAGGGGCCTGAATGATAGCATAGTGGGTAGAATGTTTGCCTTGCATGCAGCCAGCCTGGGTTGGGTTTGATTCCAAACATCCCATATGATCCCCTGCCAGGAGTAATTCCTGGGTGCAGAGCCAGGAGTAACCCTTGACTGGGGTGAGGAGAAGGAGGAGGAGGAGGAGAAGGAGGAGGAGGAAGAGAAGGAGAAGGAGGAAGAGGAGGAGGAGGAAGAGGAAGAAGAGGAGGAAGAGGAGGAAGAATAAGAGGAAGAAGAGGAAAGAGGAAGAAGGAGGAGGAGGAGGAGAAGAAGAAGAACAAGAACAAGAACAAGAACAAGAACAAGAAAACAAAAGAACAAGAAGAACAAGAGCAAGAAGAAGAAGCAGCCTTAGTTTTAGTCAAAGCAAATTGCCCCAGATTGGTCAGTGTCTCTTCTCCAGGATGTCAGAGAATTTTCTTTTTTTTTTGTTTTGGGTCACACCACAATGTTCAGGAGTTTCTTGGCTCGCACTCAGGAATAACTCTGGCTGTGCTCAGGGTACCATATGGGATGCGGAATCGAACCCGCCGGCTGGGCGCTGCAAGGCAAACACCCTACCGCTGGTCTATCTCTCCGGCCCTCAGAGAATTTTCTTATCCTGAAAACTGGGCATAGGGAAAACCAGAGAAGATCTAAAAGAGGTTTTAGAGGTTTTCAGCCGACATGGAAGGGGTTGCTGGCCGCTGCTTTTTTCTCTGACAGGTGATGCTAAAGAAACACCTGGTGGGTCGGCAAGACAGCGCAGGGCAGTGCTACCGAGATAGACCGAAGGAAGCACAGGAAGTCGAGTTCCCTGCTGTGACAGACCCTGGCTTGAATCTGAGCCCTGCCAGAAGTGACCCCTGAACACAGAACCAGAAGTGAGCCTTGAGCACCAATAGCAGGAATGAAGGAAGGGGTGAAGGGGAGAAGGGAGGGGGAGAGAGAAAGCAAGATAGTTTTAAAAATGAGGAGGGGCTGGAGATACCACAGCAGGCAGGGGCGTTTGTCTTGCGCGGCAACCCGGGTTCGATCCCGGCATCCCAGATGGTCTCCCAAACACCGCCAGGAGTAATTCCTGAGTGCAGAGCCAGGAGTAGCCCCTAAGCATCGCCGGGTGTGACCCAAAAAAAGAAAACAAAGAAAGAAAATGAGAAGGAATGGAGAGAAAGAAAAAGGGAGGAAAGAAAGTATATACTTTAAAAAAATTATTTCTTGTAACACAAAAACATTGATCTGTGTTTTATTGGGGTGGTACACTGTTTATTGCAGTATTATTCACAATAGTCAAGGCGTGGAAACAACCCAAGCACCCAATATCAGATGAGTAGATAGGAAGTGTGTGGTGTGTGTACATACTCAGCTGTTATAAAAGATGAAATCTTGCAGTTTTAACTTGGGTGGAATCAGAGGAAGTCATGCTTAGTGAAGTGAATCTGAAAGAAAAAACAAACACCAGATGATCTCACTCATACGTGTGCGGAATTTAAAGACACAAAGCAAGAAATTAGACAAGCGTCAGTGGAAGCAGCCCTGGGATCTGACCAATAAAACTGCAACGTGAGAGTGTTGGAGCGAGTGGGAGTAGGGGGACCTTATGGTAATAGTGGAGGAATTCTGGGACTCTAGTAGTGGGTATGATCTAGCTGCAGAGCAGCTCTGAGATGCTAATAGTGTACTATTACAAAACGGGACAATAGGGGAGCAAAGAAACACTATAGCAGGGAGAGCACTTGCCTTCACGCAGACAACCCAGGTTTGATCCCTAGCACCCTCTATGGTCCCCTGAGCCTGATAGGAGTGGTTCCTGAGCACTGCTGGGTGTGGGAAAGAAGGAAGGAAGGAAGGAAGGAAAGGAAGGAAGGAAGGAAGGAAGGAAGGAAGGAAGGAAGGAAGGGAGGGAGGGAGGGAGGGAGGGAGGGAGGGAGGAGAGGGAGGGAGGGAGGGAAGGAGGGAGGAGGGGGGAGGGATAATGGGTAAGGCATTTGCCTTGCAGCGTGGCCAACTCAGGTTGGATCCCCAGCATCCCATATTGTCCCCCAAGCACTGCCAAGAGTAATTCTTGAATGCCTCTAGCGCAATGGATAGCGCATTGGACTTCAGTGACGGTAATTCTTGAATGCAGAGCCAGGAGTAAGCCCTAAGCACTACCAGGCGTGACCTCAAAAAAGATAAGAGAGAGAGAGAAACTAATAAAAAAAAAATATCTTACTGAGCACTTACTATGTGCTAGGCCCTGGGATAAGCTTTAGGGTAGTGATTCTGACCTCAGTCCACGGACTGGTGCTGGTCCTCAGGTGTAAAAAGGTTGAAGACAGGGGGCCAGAGCTATCGCTAGTCCAGTGGGTAGGGCATTTGCCTTGTGGCGGACCCAGGTTCAATCCCTGGCATCCTATATGGTTCCCTGAGCACCAGCAACTCTAGAGAAACAATAGTGAAGATCCTTGCTTAGACCTTACCCTAATGGAAAGATGGCGAAAAGAAGTAAATAGTTGGCCATAATCTGGCGTAACTGATTTTTTTTAGGTGTAATAATTAATTGAACTATAAGGATTGGGTGGGTGTTATGAAAATAGAGTAGAGGTACCTAAAGCTCTTCCACTTGGTTAGGGAAATCTTCCTGATGTGTGAGTTGAAATCTGAAGGGTAAAGAAAGTTAAGCAAGAGAAGCATTAACAAAGCTTATGGCGCAAGACAATGAGAAAACCTCAGAATGGTCTGAGCGCAGAATGGGAGAAGAGTAAGTGAGGAAGATTTATTGAAGCCAGACCATGCAGGGAACTCTGGAATCCATTGAGGAACAACCTGGCTCTGCACTCAAAGATTTCCCCTTGCAGGGCTCAATGCACCACACACCATGCCAGGGACTGAACTTGGGTGGACCGTGCACAAGCCAAGCACTCTGCCCTCTGTGCTCTCTCTGGTCCCTTATTTTGTTTTGTTTTGGTTTGCTTTTCAGGTCACACCTGGCAAAGCTCAGGGTTATTCCTGACTCTGCACTCAGGAATTATGCCTACCACTGCTCAACGGACCATATGGGATGCCGGATATCAAACCTGGGTCAGATGCATGCAAGGCAAATGCCCTACCCGTTGGACTATCACTCTGGCCCCTCCGGCCCCTTATTTTGGCTTTCAACTTGTATGCCTCAACTATAAGTGCAAACCGGGAGGAAATGTGGACAATCTCCTGTGCTAAAGGGACACAAATTTCAGTGAGCAGAGATCAAGTGTGTGAGCACCACAGCTGAAAACATGGGAGCACCACTGCTCAGCGTGAATGCAATTCCCAGTCATCGCAGCAGCAACAAAGGGAAGAGGCATGAGAAGAAACTTTTTTAAAATTTATTCTTAAGATTCTTAAGCTTGTGATGCTTGCTAATTCCAAAATCCAACAAAATATTGGCACACCTACTCAAATGGCTAGTGTTTAAAAGACTTGACTATATCAAGGGTGAGGAGGCCCTTCATTTCTCATACACAGCTAAGAATATAAAAAGGCATAAACATTTAGAAAATAGTACCATAGATTTGTTTACGGTTAAACTACACATATTGAGAGGGGGAGGGCAGCGAGACAGTTCAGTGCCTAAGGATTTGTCTTGCGTTCTACTGGTGCTGATGCAGTTCCGGGAACCAGCCACAGTCCCTTGAGCTCCACCGGGGTCACTCATGAGCACAGAGCCAGGAATAGACCCTGAGCAATGCTGGGTGTTGGTCTCAAGCCCTCATCCCAGTAAACACACAGAAACAGGGGGCCAGAGCGATAGCACACCAGGCAGAGCATTTGCCTTGCATGCAGGAGACCTGGGTTCAATCCCGGAATCCCATATGGTCCCCGAGCATGGCCAGGAGTAATTCCTGAGTGAGAGCTAGGAGCAAACCCTGAGCCTGACGTGAAGAAAGCCAGCTCCCTCTCGCTAACTTGCTTTGCCAGAACCATAGTTTAAGGAAGCTTTATTGAACACCTACTATATGTGTTTGTGTTCTTCACTTACTGTTTTTGTCACCGGAAGAATAAAAACACGTTCAATTTTCCCAGCACAAAGAAAGAGAGTGGATTTTTGTGGAAGAATCCAATCCGGTGCTTTGAAGAAGCCTTCTCAAAGCTTTGGCTGGCCTTTGTGTAACTAAGGGGAACCAGGATTGCAGATATCTGACTCAGAAACGGACCCTCCTTTCTTATTCCTGGCAGCCTGTGCCGGGAGGCACTAACTCTGCTCTGTATCATAATATGTGCACTGACTCCCGGGAGCTGGCGGCTTTGGAAACCCTGGGACTCTCTCTCTCCTTTTTGGAGTTCAGCCTTTTTTTTCAACAGGAAACCCCCCAAACACCTGCGTTCAAACTCTTCAGTACTTAGTAAAAGTGCAAAGTAAAGGGGGTGATAGTAGCAAAACACAGTACTTGCTGGTTTAGAGGTTGAGATTGTTTTACTTCAGAAGGGTGTGTGGTGTGTATGGAGATGGTTGGTGGGAAGGGGGTGCGGGTGGGGGGGAGTGTGGGTGGGTGTGGGGTGGGCTGGAGGTTATTTCCATTCCATGTGCATTCATGAGATAGAGCCTCATCTGTGTGTGAGTCTGGCCAGGAGCCTAGACAGGTATTAACTTGGGGTGTCAGGCTCCCCTAGATTCTACTGAGTGAACCATGTGCCAATGCTCATAAAAACATGTGCCAGGAGGAATCTTTTTCCTGATATTCCTCCAACCTTCTAACCCTCACTTCTACCCTGCCAGAGGAATATATTGATTTAGGGAGAAGCACTTCTGGGGACAGCTGAGACCCTCATGGAGAGGGAGGCCCCTGGGATGGGCAGACCCGAGGAGACAGTTTAGTGTCTGGGTCACTCATGAAGGGAACCGAATCCATAGTAAAGATCGAGCTTCTCAGCTGGGCCACAGGAAAGTGAAATCTCTCACCCTGTCCCCTCACCCTGTCCCTCACCCTGTCCCCTCACCTGTCCCTCACTGTCCCTCACTGTCCCTCACCCTGTCCCCTCACTGTCCCTCACACTATCCCCTCACTGTCCCTCACACTGTCCCCTCATTTTCCCTCAGACCCTCATCCTGTCCCTCACCCTGTCCCTCACTCTGTCCCCTCACTCTGTCCCTCACTCTGTCCCTCACTCTGTCCCCTCACCCTGTCCCTCACTCTGTTCCCTCACTGTCCCCTCACTGTCCCCACCCTCAGACCCTCACCCTGTCCCCTCAGCCTGTCCCTCACTCTGTCCCTCACTCTGTCCCCTCACTCTGTCCCTCACTCTGTACCCTCACTGTCCCTCACTCTGTTCCCTCACTGTCCCCTCACTGTCCCTCACTCTGTTCCCTCACTGCCCCCTCACTGTCCCTCACTCTTTCCTCCTTATGCTGTTTTCTCCCTCAGTCCCCCTGACCCGTCCCCTTCAGTAAACAGCCACTGCATGCCCTTTGAGCATTCACACTTGAACCCCAGGACAACTGCTGTACTATCTCCTGATCAGTCCGTTTGTTTTGAATTGTTTTGGGCCACAACTAGCAGTGCTCAGGGGGTTACTCCTAACTCTGCACTCAGGAATTACGCCTGGTAGTGCTTGGGGGAGCATATGGGATGGCAGGGTTAGAACCTGGGTCAACCATGGGCAAGGCAATCGCTCTACCCACTGTTCTATCTCTCTGGCCCCATGACTCCATAATTCTTTTCCTTTAAAAGGGAATGGGGGCGGAGAGCTAGTACAGTAAAATGACAGTCTTGTGCACATCTGGGCCTTGTTTGATCCTCAGCATCGCATATGGTCTCTGAATACACCAGGAGTGATACCTGAGTGAGGAGCCCAGAGTAAGCCCTGAGTACCTCTGGGCATAGCCCCAAAACAAAAAAGCGAACAAAAGAGAAGTAAATTTACCTAAATTTCTACAGCCAATCAGTGGCCGGTGCCCATATCTGAATCCAACCCAGCACCTCCATTTTTATTTTCCCTTGACAGTGCTGGCATTGAGGCTGGGGCCTCATAAATGCAAGACTAGCACTCTGTCACCAATCCAGACCAGCTCTTTTTAGTTCCCTAGACCATGAAGGGGCCAGTTTTACTAGTTTCCTGGACAGTGGAAGTTGGCAGCTCTTGTCCATATACCAGAAACTTCTTCTGTAGTACTTTGCATTATTTGATACTTTTAAGGCTGTGCTTCTGTTCTGTCACTTGTCACTTGTCTTCCCGTTGTCCATTGATTTGCTTGAGCGGGAGCCAGTAACATCTCCATTTGTGGAGAATGAGGTCCATTATTGTTACTGTTTTTATAATAATACAAAAACATATCAAATACATCATGGGTAGCTTGCCAAGCTCTGCCATGGCTCTGGGTTCATCCCAGGGGGCCCAGTCTTTTTCTATGTCAGACCATCAACCATCCAGGACCCATGGGGCAGAGCCCTGGGTGTAGACAAGCCTGTTTCCTGTCTGCCACCTGCCAATACAGCCAGGCACTGCAGCCAACCTGCAACACCTTGAGGGGGCAGGGCTGTTCTGTAGTTCACAGAAATAATAAAGGTTCAAAAGGAAAAATGGTAAAATCAGTATTTCATAGCTCACATTGTGAAGTGCCTCTGTCCTGAAAAAGAGCGTTTGAACATCAGAGGATTTAGAAGGGCTGGAACCATGTCACAGTGGTAGGTACTTGCCTTGCACATGACTGAACCTGGTTTAATCCCCAGCACCCCATATGGTCTCTGAGCACTGTCAGGAGTGGTCCTCAAGTGTAGAGCCAGGAATAAGTCTTGGCTTATTCCTGCATTGCGGGGTGGGTGATATTGCCCCCTCGCTCCCTCAGTAAAGGGATTTAGAAACAGCATAATCTAAAGAACATGTTGTACAGAGGGAAATTAAGGTTCTAACTCTGCTCTGAGCCTCAAGAGCAGTCTGGTACCTGTCAAGTCATGGAAACTCTCAGAACCTCAGTTCTCTCCTGGGAATTACTCTACCTCACAAACTTGGGGTGAAGGTCACAAAAGAAGGGTATCACTGTATCACTGTCTTCCCGTTCATCATCGATTTGCTTGAGCAGGCACCAGTAACATCTCCATATGACCTGTCTCATGCAAGTAGAGCCCAAGGGCACCTGCTTGCTCCAGGAACATAAAGAGCTTCAAACCATTCCATCAGGTCATGGGAATGAGGTCTATAATTGTTACTGGTATCTGGCATATCAAATACGACACGGGTAGCTTGCCAGGCTCTGCCGTGCGGGTAGCATACTCTTGTAGTCATCTCAAAATCCAGCATTTATTGATGAGCCGAGCTGTGATAGCCTGGTCTGCTGGGTGAATTTCTGACGGGAAGTCGGATGTGGAAAATGGAGGTCCTCATGGAGTGGGGGGCCGTCTGGCTTGTTGTGAGGCTCTGCTGGGGTGGCGGGCCAGGGCTAGAACCTGCCATCCCTCCCGGGCACCTCATGAGCGGCTGGGCACAGTGAGAGCCAGTAGCAGCTCTGCCCCATGTCTGTCTCTGGATCAGCATACCTGGGCCGGATTAAAAAAGACTGCAGCAGGGTGGATCTCAATGAGCCGGGCTGTGATAGGCTGGTCTACTGGGTGGAGTTCTGACGAGGGGGAAGTCGGATATGGAAAATGGAGGCCCTCATGGAGTGGGGGTTGTCTGGCTTGTTATGAGGCTCTGTGGGGTGGCGGGCCAGGGCTAGAACCTGCCATCTCTCCGGGCACCTCATGAGCGCTGGGCACAATGAGAGCCAGTAGCAGCTCTGCCCCATGTCTATCTCAAAAGAAGGGTACCCAGATAGAATCCTGGTAAAGCACAGTCTGAATCAACCAGGCCCTGGTTCCATTCCTGGCACCCACACACCCCCTGAACACTAGCCCGCCCCCACACAACCACCACTGGCCACTAAAGAGAAGAGGAAGAGGAGGGGGCGGTAGCCCAGCGTAGGGCCTTTGCCTGCACGTGGCCGGCCTATGCGCCAGGGTTCAATCCGGCATCCCATATGGTCCCCGCACCAGGAGTAATTCCTGAGCACAGAGCCAGGAGTAACCCACAGGAGAACTGAGCACGCCGGGTGTGACCCAAAAGCAAAAAAAAAAAAAAAAGAGGAGGAGGAGGAGGAGGAGGAGGCAGTAGAGGAGGTAGGGAAGGAGGTAGAGGAGAGTAGGAGAGAGGCACATCTGAGCTGTAGAATGCAGCCTGTCTTCTATCAGCGGGAACTGCACTGGTTTTGCTGAAGCTGCCCTTTGGTTTGCAAGATTGGGACCCCCTGGGTGACTTCCTGACCCCACACTGTGGGTGCTGGAGTCAGGGACCTTTAGCAGAGTTCAATGGAAGCTGCTTGATTCTGCCTATTTATTTCCGACTTCAGCTTTCTTTTTCCTCTTATCTACATATCTGCATGCCAGGAATCAAAATTTCCCCCTACGGTACCTTTTATTGATGGAAAGTTCCAGATTTACTCAGCTGGGAGGAAGGAGGAGGGAGCACGGAAGCCCACATTTCTTCAGCATTTCAATCAACAACCTCATTTTCCTCCAAGAGTTGAAGTGAACTTCTTATGAATAATGGATGACAGTCTGATGAATATGCACACGGCCTATTATGCCTGTGAGGTTTGGTAAATAATTTATGAGCTAAAATGCTCCTCACCTTGTTACTGTACAAAAATTATGGGGGGAGGAACATATTTACCCTTTGAGCCGGTGAGGTAATCTGTCAGAACGAGGCGTCCCAGCAACACAGTTTTATATCATTGCTAAAATGCAAATAAACGAGATAAACTATAGGTTTTGGGGTGGGAGGCCTGTGAGAGCGGGCCGGCAATGATCACACGCCTTGTAACCACATACAAGTTTCCAGAAACTGGCTACTTGCCTTCAAGCTTCCCTGTGTTCTTCATAGCACTCAGCAACCCCCCTTTCACGCCCTTTCTCCCCCACAAGACTTCAGCATCACCCTCAAAACCCATAAGTGCTTTATTTTTTTGGAGGGGTGTGGCTTTTGAGCCTCCTGGCTCTGCATTCAGGAATTACTCCTGGCGGTGCTTGGGGACCATATGGAATGTGGGGGGATCAAACCTGGGTCGGATCCGTGCAAGGCAAACGCCCACCCCACTGCTATGGCTCCGGCCCCGACTATGAGTGCGTTCCTGTTTAAAGACAACTGGTCAAGGGCTTGGAAATGCGCTACTGGATTTTCCTCCTCACAACCGTCTGTGTTTTCCAGCAGACTCACCTGATACCCGGCGCTTACTCCTACCTGCCCGGCCTCTTAGCAACAGCGGCAGAGTCACTCATCTGGCTGGGAGGCGTGGGCGAGCTTGGAAACACAGGAAGACTCTCCGTCATAAGCGTGGAGCCCTCCGCCTTGCTCAGTGCTCAAGCCTGGGAAGTTGGACCTCCGAGATGATCTGCTCAGTTTTCTAGAAGTTTCTAGGAATAAAGTAGCATGCCAAGGGTCACTCTTACTATCCATAGAGCATCTCTGATATGGCGGGTGCACGGAGGTGAGAGGGCAAAGGCAGAAACATAACTCCTTGACCCACATCTGTTAGTAACCAGATGGAAACCTACAAATAATAATTTTAATGAGAATATCTTGGTATTCATGAAGGCCCCTGGGAGGAGGTATCACTTGTATCACTGTCTTCCCATTATTCATCCATTTGTTCGAGCGGGCACCAGTAACATCTCCATACGCTAGTCATATGCTAGTGTAGCCTAAGGGCAACTGCTCACTTCAGGAACATGAAGAGCCTCAAACCATTCCTTCAGGTCAAGGGAATGAGGTCTATAATTGTTACTGGTTTTTGACATATCAAATACGACACGGGTAGCTTGCCAGGCTCTGCCGTGCCGGTGGGATACTCTTGTAGTAGCCTCTCATCTTGTGCATGTATTGAAAAAAATGGGGAAAGATCAGCTTTTTCTCTTGGGTGGAGCTCTGACAAGACGTGGAGTCGGATGTTGAAAATGGCGGCCCTCATGGTGTGGGGGCTCCTCTGGCTTCTTGCAAGGCTCTGCTGGGATGGCAGGCCAGGGCTAGAACCTGCCTTCCCTCCCTGGGTGCCTCATGATCAGCTGAGCACAGGAAGAGGCGGTAGCAGCTCTGGGAGGAGGTAATTTTTTTTTTTATTTTTTTTGGGTCACAACCTGGCAATGATCAGGGGTTACTCCTGGTGCTACACTCCTGCTGGTGCTCTGGGGATCTAACCTGGGTGGGCAGCATGCAAGGCAAACGCCCTACATGCTGGACTATCACTCCGGCCCAAGGAGGTAAATCTTAGTAGGAAAGGAGACTCTGCCGGCTAGAAAGCTTAGAGGAGACTATTTGGAAGCCTTCCCTGTCTGGCCACTCTCTCCCAGACTCGCTGGTGAACCAACGTTCAGTCACTGTCTCTGCTCTCCCTTGTGCGTGCCCAGCTTTCATCTGGGACTTCCTCAGACGGATCTTTCCTGCACGCCTGTTTTTTCTCTTACACATCACCTTCTTTTCTTAATCGTTATGTGTGATGATGTGTTTATGCATTTATTTTTTGTCTGTTACCCCAGTGAACTATGCATCCCAAGGGAACAGTCTGTTTTGTTTTCAGCTGGACTCTTAGTACCCAGCCCGGTGTCTGGCGTGTAGTTCATAATAAATATTTATGGAAGAAATGTAGGTTCAGAAGACATGGGAAGTGGGAGTGAAGGAGAAATAAAAAGAAGCTGGCTGGCTGGAGCGATAGTCCAGCTGGTAGGGCATTTGCCTTGCATGCAGCCAACCTGGGTTCGATCCCCAGCATCCCACATGGTCCCCTGAGCACTGCCAGGAGTAATTCCTGAGTGCAGAGCCAGGAATAACCCCTGAGCATTGCTGGGTGTGACCCAAAAAGAAAAAAAAAAGAAGCTGGCTAAGAAGGCTATGGAGAGATTTTATTTAACAAGGGTAGCAGAAGGGAGCCTCGAGATATGTCTCTCTGCCTACCCCAGGAAGTATTTCTGTTAGTTTGGTTTATTTTATTTTATTTTTTTTGGGTGTAGGGGGATCACAACTGGAAATGCTCAAGGGTGACTCATGGCTCTGACTCAGGAATTACTCCTGAGTAATACCTGATATAGTACTATAGGCTGAGTGATAGCACAGCGGGAGGATGTTTGCCTTGCACACGGCTGACCGGGGTTCGATCCTGGACATCCCATACGGTTCCCACGCACTGCCAGGAGTAATTCCTGAGTGCAGAGCCAGGAGTAACCCCTGAGCATTGCTGGGCGTAACCCAAAAGAAAAAAATAAAGAGTAGATGCATAAATCATGGTGCAAGTATGCAATGGAAAACATACAGCAGTGAAAAAAGAACAAGCAATGTTGCCAGGCACAAGAGTATAAGCTGGTTTCTCTTGCCTCTCTCTGCAACTCCTAGCACAAGGCTGAACCCAGGCCTGGCCAGGACACATGTCTGCCAGGGCCCTGTTACTCTCACCCTGGTTTCCTGGGACAGTTCAGAGAAGCCCATTATCCCTGACGGCACATCTCTGACATGCTGGATGGACCCACAGAATGCAGAGAACCCCCCCACAGACACAGGGGGAGAGTGTAAACTCTGCACACAGCAGCCCTGGTAGGCGATTTTTTTTCTTCTCATCATCATTAAAACAAAACAACATTGAATAAAATGGCATGTTCGAGGAATGAGCCCATACAGGTATGTGGGAGCAAACACGGAGCCTGGAGGAATAGTGTACTTGCCTTGCAAGCATAAGGTCGCAGAGTTCGAACCTCCAGACCCTATATGCGCCCAGAGTCACCCTGCAGCTCTGCTCTCTGTGATCTCCAGCACTGAAAATGATTTCTGGCCATACCACAGTCAGATGTCTAAAAGGGTGTGCCCCCCCCCCGCACCCTGATCCCCTCCACACCCCCCCATGACAGCTGTGGTTGAGAAGTCAACATGATGTATGACCTAGCACCTGAGCTGCGCAGGAGGAAGAGAGCGGCATGGAATGCCTTCAAGAGCATCGAAGAAATAGCTAAAAGGACAAAGAACCTCTGGCTCCAGGCACATCTCTTCAACTCCACCGTTCTCCCTGCATTAACATATGCTTCAGAGATCTGGGCCCTACAGAAAGCAGGATGAGAACACTATTTGGGTCTCCCAGAGAGGAATCGAAAGAGCTATGCTTGGAATATCACGCCTCACTCAAGTGAGAGAAGGAATCCAGAGTTCCGACCTCTGTTGACAATCCAGAGTCAGGGACACTGTCTCGTTTGCCAAGGCATCAAAAATCAGATGGGCTGGACATGTAATTCGATTTGGAGACAACCGCTGGACTAGAGCCATTACCGACTGAGATCCCACGGGATGTCAAAAGATCACGTGGCCGCCCACCTACAAGATGGTCAGACTTCCTTGTCAAGACCCTGAAGGAACGGTTTGAGGCTCTTCATATTCCTGAAGCAAGCAGATGCCATTGGGCTACTCTGGCACGTGATAGGGTCCAATGGAAATGATACCGGCGCTGGCACAAGCAAATCGATGAATAACGGGATGTCAGGTGATCAAGTGATGAATGCCACTGCCAGAAAGTGCTATTTCTGGTGATCACGCGTGTGACCACTGTAGTGACCCCCCACTGAGCACCATAGTCATCACGGGGGCCTCAATTGAGAGTGTGAGCCCCAGAGAGCACAGTGTGATCACCGCAAGGGAGAGCAAAGCTCTGTGAGCACCAAGGCCCGTGTGTGCATCCCCGATCACAACAGCAGCAGCAACAACAAGTAAGGGAGTGAATCTAAATGTTTTTCTTTTCTTTTTTGGTTTTGGAGCCATACTGAGTGTTGCTCAGGACTTACTTCTGGTTTTGTGTTCAGGGCTCATTCCTGGGAGGCTTGAAAGGCCATATGGAACACTGCGGATCCAACCCAGGTCTGCTACTGCAAGGCAAGCTTTCTCTGCAGCCCCAAGGGGAGGGAATCTAAAAACATTCCCCAGGGCTGGAGGCACAGCACAGAAGATTGTGTACTTGCTTTGTGTGTACCTGGGTTTGATCTTTGGCACCCCATATGGCACTGCTGGCCCTCTGAGCTCTGTGAGTGCAAAGCTAGGAGCGAGCCCTGAGCATTGCTGGGTTTGACCTCAAAGTGAAAACAAACTAACTAAATGAGTAAATCACAACTCCATCATTTGATCACTTGACATCCTGTTATTCATCCATTTGCTCGAGTGGGCGCCGGTATCATTTCCATTTGACCCTATCACGTGCCAGTGTAGCCCAAGGCATCTGGTTGCTTCAGGAATATGAAGAGCCTCAAACTGTTCCTTCAGGGTCTTGACAAAGAAGTCTGACCATCTTGTAGGTGGGCAGCCACGTGATCCTTTTGACGTCCCATGGGATCCGGTCGGTAACGGCTCTAGTCCAGCGGTTGTCTCCAAATTGCATACATGTCCAGCCCATCTGATTTTCGATGCCTTGGCAAACGAGACAGCATCCCTGATTCTGGAATAGCGACGGAGGTCAGAACTCTGGATTCCTTCTCTCACTTGAGTGAGGCGTGATATTCCAAGCATAGCTCTTTCAATTCATTTTTGGGAGATCCGAAAAGCGTTCTCATCCTGCTTTCGTAGGGCCCAGGTCTCTGAGGCATATGTTAATGCAGGGGGAATGGTGGAGTTGAAGAGATGTACCCGGAGCCGGAGGTTCTTTGTCCTTTTTAGCTATTTCTTCGATGCTTTTTGAAGGCATTCCATGCCACTCTCTTCCTCCTGCGCAGCTCAGGTTTTAGGTCGTTCATCATGTTGACTTCTCGACCTAGGTACACATAACTGCATTCGATTTTGTTCCATTGAGAGTGAATGGGGCCTCTGGAACGAGTTCATTTCTCATAAACACAGTTTTGTTGAGATTCAGCTGTAGACCTATCTTTCCACATTCTCGGTCAAAGTCAGCCAGCATTTGTGCCACTTGGCTGATGTTTGGTGTTATTAGAACGATGTCATCATTGAAGTGGAGGTGGTGTAGTTGCACCATCTATCTTCACTCCCATTCCTTCCCATTCTAATTGTCACATGATGTTCTCGAGGGTGGCGCTGAAGCGTTTTGGTGAAATGGTATCACCCTGCAGAACCCCTCTTTTGACATCACAACTCCATACTCTTGAGAAATATATAATCTGAAAAAAAACTTCCCACAGGGACTAGAAGTACGACAAAGCCCTGAAGAACTACGCCGTGATGGAGCATTCCAGTGTCATTGGAACGGATTCAAACTACTGCCCCAATCATGCCACCTTATGGCTGTGAGAACCTAGAGCGTACCTCCCTCTTCCTCCCTTTCCCTTGGTGGTACTATACTGGAGGTGTAGCGCAAAGACACACACACACACACACACACACACACACACACACACACTAAGCTGTTGTCATGCTCACAGTTGCAGGGAGGGTTATCCATTTATGGTGCTCTCACATTCAGCTCACACACTCTGCTCTCCTCCAAGGTTGGTTCTTTAGTTGTGCTCTTACTATGCTTGCCAGAAGTTGCCCTTGCTGGTTGTAATGCTCATACATTATTTTGTTTGGTCAGAGTGGGGGGAGAGGGAGGAGCACACCCAGCGGTAGGTATTCAGGGCTTACTTCTAGTTCTGTGCTCAGGGATCACTCCTAGAGGGCTCAGGGGGGATAATATGGGATGCCAGGGATTGAACACAGGTTGACCACGTGGATGGCAAGCACCCTACCTGCTGCACTATTTTTTTTTTTCTTTTTTGGGTCACATCCAGCAATGCTCAGGGCTTACTTCTGTCTCTGCACTCAGGAATTACTCCTGGCAGTGCTGGGGGACCATATGGGATGCTGGGGTTCGAACCCAGGTGCAAGACAAAAGGCCTCCCGGCTGTGCTCTGGCCCCTACCCGGCTGCACTAATAATAGCTCTAACCCTCACTCATCTCTTGGGCTGTGGTTCTTGCCTGGGCTCATTTCTCCCTGCGTGGTGCTCGCACACACTTGGCTGCAGTGCAACTGGAAATTGTTTTCAGTTCCAGAGATTCAGACGGCAGAGCTGCTGCAGACTCCAACAGCAGAGCTGCCAAGACTGTGTTCAGCACATGTGGGACACTGGGGATTTCGCTGTGTGACCATCTGCTTCCAAGGCAGGTGCTCGAAGCCACTGTGCTATTTCTCTGGCCTGAGTTTTCAGGCTTGTTTGTTTACAGTCACTTCTGGGATTGAACCCCAGGACACCCACATGCCAGGAAAGGGCTCTAGCCCTTTGAGCTATTTTCCTACCCCCGAGCTTACAGCTTAGAAACTTTATTCCATATATAGGCTCAGAATTAAACTTGTTGTCATTTGTTTGGGAGCCACACCCAGCGGAGCTCAGGGCTGACTCCTGACTCTGAGCTCAGGGATCACTCCTGGCAGCCCTCAGACGACCACATGGGATGCCTGGTGGGGATCAAGCCCAGGCCGGTCTCATGCAAGGCAAGCATCTGACCTGCTGTACTATCACTGTGGCCCCATCACAATTCAACTCATTTTAGCAACTCTGTGGTGATGTAGTAAATAGGGACTTTGCCCTCCTTTTTATATGTTAGATGCCTTACTTGGATAGTGGAAAAGCTGGGACCACAAACCTTATACAGCCTAACTCTAATCTACTGGGCATTCATGAAAAGGCTGCTATCAGTCTGAAACAAGCTAACAGAACCTGTGGGACAGGTGAATCTGGAAGATGAAGGTCCTGGTTGTGTGTGTGTGTGTGTGTGTGTGTGTGTGTGTGTGTGCGTGTGTGTGTGTGCGTGTGTGTGTATGTATGGGGAGGGGTGACGCTTCCATGGGAGAGGGATGTGGAAGGCGCCTAAATGAGCAAACTCTAGGTGGGGTTCTGGAAAAGTGTATGGTGCTGGCCTGGAGGCGCACAGGCACGGAAGCTCCTGGAGTCTCTGGGGCCCTTTTCTCTGCACAGTCCTGACCCATCTGCCTCCAGGTCCGCATGAACCAGTCAACCTGGAGCCGAGCTGGGGGCGCGCGGGTGGGAGCAGACCCTGGACAATGCTTCAGACTTGACATTTGCCCCCGTCTACAGGGCTCGGGCCCTCCCAGTTGTCTCCCCTCCTTACTGCTCTTCCTTTAATCTTCCAACTCCTCCTCTTCCATTTGTCAGCTGAGCCTCCAATTCGCCTTCCCCTGGCCCAGAACGCGGCCTCTCCTGGCCCTTCGCCCCCATCCCCCTCTCAGTAAACGTTGCTCTTCCCAGCCCTCCACCACCGCTGCGGAACGTTGCTTTTCTCCAGCGCACTGAACTTTGTCATTAAAATCACACAGACGTTTCCAGAGGGTCATTTCCCTCTCTGACTCCGGGAAGGCCACGGGCTGGCTTCACACCCCGCTCCTGGACCAGGGCGAGGGGGCGCATCACGACCTGGTCCAACGCACCCAGGGGCGCAACGGGACCGGGTGCCCCTTCCCCCCCACCCAGGAGAGCCGCGGGCAGAGGGTGGGCGCAGGCCGAGCTGCGAGTTCCCTTCTCCAGGTGTGAGTCTCCTGCGGCTTGGGAACGAAATTGAACTTGACTTTCAACGTGGAGGCGGCCGGTTAACTAAGCCGGAGGGGGACAGGCGGCCGCTGGGAGCCCCCGCGGTCACCGCCCCAACACTGGACTCAAGGGAATGTGGCAAAGTGGCCCCCAGTTCGGACTCCGCGCTCGCGCCCCGACTTTGGCACCTTCCGGGCGGCCCGGAGCCCCCGACCCTGAACTCCCGCGGGGTCTCGGGCGCAGCGAGGGGCCGAGGGCTCCTCCCCACCCCCCATTCTCCGCTCCCGGAGCCCCAAATCCCCTCCCTTCCGCGACTGCCCGCCCAGCCCGCCGCCCCCGGCGGCTGGAGCGCGCGGTGCAGCATGCGGCAAAGCTCTTTGCATAAATTATGCTCATGACGCAGCAGCTAAAAAATCCAAGTAGCTGAAGGAGGGGAAAAAAGGGGGAGGGAAGAGGGGGGGCCGGGAAGGGGGAAAAGCAGAAATATATATATGTATATGTATATATATCCTGACCCCCGCTTCCCCTTCCCGCTTCTCGACTGGCCCCCCTCTGCCCAGCGCTGCCCGCGGGGTCCCCCTCGGCTCTGCCCAGCGCGGGCTGGGGGTCCGGGGCGGCGGCGGGTCCCGACCGTCTCCCCAGGCCGAGCGGAGCCCGGCTAAGCCGCACTGGCTTCTTTGTCTGCGGGCGGCGGCCCCCGCCCCGGCCCCGGCCCCCCGGGCCCCCGGGCCGGCGGGCTGTGAGATGAATCTCTAATCGCTGGCCGCCGGGTACCCGGGGCGAAGGCGACTCGGGCTGGGGCTCCGGTAAGTAGCGGGGTCCGGGGCGGGGAGGGGTTTGCACGGAGGGGGAGGGGGCCGGGCAGGGGAGGTTTCGGGTTTGGTTAATATGCAATGCCCGTAATTAGCATAATTTATATATTTATGATAAAGAGAAAAAAATGCCGCGGGCCGGGGCGGCGGGAATGCGGAGCTGGGGCGGCTGGGGGCTCCGGGAGAGGGACACGCCACCCGCGCCGGCCGGGAGCCGGACACCCGGGGGCTGCACCCCGCCACCGCCCGCGGGCCGCCCGGGACCTGGGGACAGGAGGGCACGGCCGCCAGGTGGACCCGTGGGGAACTTGGACCTGGCCCCTCCCCCGTTTCTGTCCCCGGAGCCCAGGTAGGGTGCGAGCCGAGGGGACGTTGTCCACGCCGAGCCGGCGGCACCTGGCCGCGGATGTTCGAGCTCGGTGGCCTGGGCCGGGCTATTAAGGTCCATGAGGCCGCCGGGCCACCTGTCACATATCTGCCCGGCCACAATACACCTGGAGCACTGCTGGGACACAGAATTGGGGACCAGGCTTTGCCTGAAAGGGTGTGGGGGTGGCGGTGGGAGAGCCATCGTCCAACAGAACATGAGCACTTCATAAATATTTAATCACGTTATTATTAATAAATAGTCATAATCATGGTCCCTATATGCCACCTCGAAGTCTCACCTGGCAAAGCCTAGGGAGCTCCTCAGGGCCTTATAAGCCCATTATGTGCGTGGGGATCCCGCACTCAGCTGTGACTGGCGCCAGACAACCTTTAGGGAGAACCACTGCCCCTGGACCTGGGGAGAAAATCAACCTCGAGCGCAGGGAAAGGTCTTTGCAGGTTCAGGTCTCATCTGCTGTTCCTGAGTCCTAGTCCCAGAAGAAGTGGAGCCTTCCACTATTGGGACATGTGTGTCTCCTCCTCATTTTGTTGGCAGCCTCAGGGAGCCAGCACTGGGAAGCCTTCTGTGCCATTTTGATTGGCATTCTGGGGCATCAGCTTGACCAAAATTCCATATCCTAGTCTTCCTCCCCCATAGCTTAGTACCTCATTCATTGACTCAGCAGAAACAACATTCATTGATTCACTATGAACAATGCAGCCCTCCCCGGCAGTGGAGTTTTTGTTCCAGTGAAGAGATGAGAAAAGGTGGGGAAAGGGCTTCTAGCAGATTATACACATGGAAACAAATAAGATACTCCCAGTGTGTGTGTGGTGGGTTATTTTCTCTTCTTGGAGGGAGATGCACCAAGCAATTAAAAATAAATGAGTCAGAAGAAATTTGGGTTCTGTCAGGCTTCCCGGCATTATGAAGAGAAAAGATCCTATCCTGCCCCAATATATTTTCAGTATAAAATCACTCCAGGTTATGGGACTGGAGAGATAGTGTGGGGTAGGGTGTGTGCCTTGCATGTGACTGATCTGGGTTTGATTCCTGGCGGCACATCTGGGCCCCTGAGTGCTGCCAGAAGTGATCCCTGAGCGTATATAGCCAGGGAATAAACCCTGAGCACCATCGGGTGTGGCTCAAAAACAAACAAAATTATAATAGTTAATAGTAGGCTGTTATATATCTCTCTACCTTACTCTTTAAAATGTTTTATATGCATACTTGATTTCAACTAAAAGTAAAAATAGCGAGCAGTTACATAATTGTGCTGCGTACCAGGCCCTGTTCTAAGTAGCCCACATAAATGGTGTCAAGGTAATCTTCACAATAGCCTATAAGGCAGGTATTATAATTTTGTCTCATATCATAGATAAGGAAACTGACTTGGAGGAGTCACCTATGCTAGAGGCAGGATCCTAGCTGGGTCTTCTGCTTTGGAGCGCCAAGCTCCTTCTGCGTCAACGTCCCACAGAACAAATGAGACCTGGGAGGAACTGGTCCAAAATGTGCTGCAGGCCCAGAACTTTAGAAGGGTGCGGTCAGGAGGTTCTAGAGCTTTTGGGTCGACACTCAGGCCCTGTGCTTCACCAGCATTCCATGGTCCAGGCCTGGAAATAGTCCGTCCGTCCGTCCGTCCTTCCTTCCTTCCTTCCTCCTTCCTTCCTTCCTTCCTTCCTTCCTTCCTTCCTTCCTTCCTTCCTTCCTCCCTTCCTTCCTTCCTCCCTTCCTCCCTTCCTCCCTCCCTCCCTCCCTCCCTCCCTCCCTCCCTCCCTCCTCCCCTCCCTCCTTCTTTCCTTCTTTCCCACAGACAGCAGTGCTACGGCTTAACCTGCCAATGCTGGTGTTTACCACCGGCACAGATCAGCAGTGCTCAGGGATTACTCCTGACTCTATGCTCAGGGATCACTCCTGGTGGCCTCAGGGAACCATATGGGGTGCTGGGAATCAAATCAGGTCAGCAGTGTGTAAGGCAAGCACTCTCCCTACTGTACTATCTCTCCAGTCCCATGATGTGGTTTCATTAACACATACTGCACCGTCGGTGTTAGCATGTTAGGGACAGGGTGGTCGCTCTGTGTGCTGGAGAGTGGTGTTGGTCTATACCACATGGTGTTGGTCTATACCACAGGCTGAAGCTGGGAGACGCTGGGGCAGCACCCAGGAATGGGGGTTCTGGGCATATTAGGCGGCAGATGCAACAGGATTCACAGCAGGATGAATGTGAGGAAGGCCACAATGGCGCAAGGCTTGGCCTAAGCCTCCTTTCAAGGGAGAAGCTAGTGCCCTGCTGCCAGGCAAAGGCTGTCTACGGAGCGGGTTTGGGAAATCAGTTTTGAACATGTTTGTGAGGCTATTAGAGAGGTGGATGCAGAGGAGCACCAAGCTGGAGATTTGCATTCTTTGTTTTCATCAATAATTGATCGAGTTTTGAGGTGACTACTAGAGTATCCCACCCGCCGACGGCAGAGCCTGGCAAGCTACCTATGTCATATTTGATATGCCAAATATCAGTAACAATTATAGACCTCATTCCCATGACCTGATGGAATGGTTTGAGGCTCTTTATGTTCCTTGAGCAAGCAGGTGCCCTTGGGCTATCTCGCATGTGACAGGTCTTATTGAGATGTTACAGGTGCCTGCTCGAGCAAAGCGATGATATACGGGAAGACAGTGATACAGTTTTCATATTGTTGGAGGGACGCGCTCAATGAGGCTACTCAGTCCTCAGGTTCACACTCCTGCAGGGCTTGGGGAAACCAGGAGCACCACATGCCAGGTATGTGCTCCTGCCCTCTGAGCTGTCATCCTGGCCCCCAGGGAACACAGATTTGGGAGCTGTGAGACCTGTGAGACGAGAGAGGGCAGGGCAGGAATCAGCTGTACCATTCAGTTCATCTGCAACTCCTGCTTCCAGGCCTGGGGCATTTCTAAAAGGTAGCTCTGTAGGAGGTAAGTGGCTGCAATTTGCATATGAAAATAGACCCCAGTGATCTGTGTGGGGCCCCCAAAATAAAAAAATAAAAAGTAAGTAAATAAGTGGGTCAGGACACCAGAGAGATACCACAGCAGGTGTGACACTTGCCTTGTACCCAGTCAGCCGGAGCCTGAGCACAGCCAAGTATCATCCCCCACCACACAACACACACACACACACACACACACACACACACACACAAACACACAGGTGGAGCAGTATGCTAGCCACAACCTAGCCTGGAAAGCATAATGTCAAATATTCCTACAACAAACGTGACTTTCTTTCAATTGAATACCAGTAAGTTCAATTTCAGTTGGACCAGTCTGTTAATGTCACGCAGAGTACTCTTCAAATGACTGTGATGAGAAAGCATTTCACACCTTGAAAGCCTCAGCCACGCTGAGTGTCCAGAGAATGATTGAAACTACACGAATGTCTGAGTTAAAGGCTGAGGGCCACACCTGTGCCATTTTCCCTCACATGGCCCAAGGGCGTAGGGTCCTAGGATGTGGCTCAGCCCATGGAGTACATACCTGCACGTGCCAGCACCAGAGTTTAATTCCTGGCATTACAGGACCCTCCAGCACCACCAGGTATGGCCTCTTTCAATAATGATGGCAATAGCAATAAAATTTTAAAGTCATCTATTGGCTGGCTGGAGCTGGCGCGGGGACTGGAGTACGCACCTTACATGTGTAAGTGTAGGTGTTTGACCTCCAGCACCACGTGGCCCCGAGCACCAGCCAGTGTGGTTCTGGGGCTCTCTCTCCCAGGTGCCTGGTGTCCCTCGGACTGCGCACACTGTCAGATGGAGCCTAGTTGACAGTACGGCTGGGAATGGCCCCCGAGCACGGTTTGGGAGTCTTCCTCCCAAAAGTAGTCAAAGTCATGCATAAAATGTTATTTGAAACAACATGCCACCAGGAACGCCCACACAGAATTGTACTGGGTGCCCCTTCTATGGGTCCTCCAGCACCCTGTTAACTCACCATGACCCTTAGGCATACTGTGTTGTCGTGATCTTTTTTATTCCCTGAGTACCAGATTAGACAACGGTGGGAAAAGGAGTTTCCCTCTTTAGATCTCCAGTGCTTGTTGCATAGCAGCCATTGGTCTGGGGTTTTTTTTTTTTTTAATCTGACTCTACCAAGGCCAGGGCTGTATAGATAATACAGCGAGTAGGGTGCTTGATTTGCATGTGGTCAACCCAGGTTTGGATCCCCAAGATCCTATAAGGTCTCTCAGTCCCCACCAGGAGTGACCTATGAGCATGGAACAAAGAGTAAGTACTGGACACTGCTGATGTGGCCCCAAACCAAAAAACAAACAAACAAAGAAAAAAACAGAGATAGGAAGGAAGGAAGGAAGGGAGAGAGGGAAGAAGGAAGGAAGGAAGGAAGGAGGGAGGGAGGGAGGGAGGGAGGGAGGGAGGAGGAGGGAGGGAGGGAGGAAGGAAGGAAGGAAGGAAGGAAGCAAGCAAGCAAGCAAGCAAGCAAGCAAGCAAGCAAGCAAGCAAGCAAGCAAGCAAGGTCTCTACGTCTTTCAGCATGTTTCCTACCATATATCTCAGGCTGTTCTAGGGGATTCTGATTCATTTGGAATCACTTTTCTCCTGTGTTGGAATGTTACCCTAAAACCACAGAAGTGCCCTCAGGGAAACTCACAAGTAGAATCCATTTCTAGATCTTCCCCCGTTTAGGAACCTCTCTGGGTTTCTGGGTTGTGTCCTGTGTGAGCAGTGTAAAATCCTGCAGCTCACCCATCCCCTGTAAGGGAAGGCAGGGATAAGTGAGCCGTCTGCCAGGTTTAACTCAGGGGCTTCTCAAACCTACCTCACAGGAGAAAGAAGGCAAAGAGTTCAAGTGAGCTCTGGGTCCACCGAGCATCGCCTGAGCGCTGCAGTGATCACTGAGGGCGGGTGATCACGGTCACCCCTTCTCTGAAAGCAAGCTGTCCCTTCCCTCGACTGCCTGTCTGGAGACACTGATGGCATCGTGAGCTCCGGCTAAGCAGATTACCTCAATCATTGGCAAAACAGTCAAAAAACAAACTGAAGGTGTGTGTCTAGTCGAGGAGATGAAGCCACAGCTGGAGGCTTGAAAAAGGTGGGAAGTTCTGGGCAAAGGCATTGGTGCCGGACCCAGGAAATATTCAGATGCAGCACAGGGCACAGCTCAAAGTGTAAATGCAGCCGAAGTGATAGCACCGCGGTGGGGCGTTTTCCTTGCACGCGCCAACCTGGGTTTGATCCCCGGCATCGCATATGATCCCCCAGAACTGCCAGGAGTAATTCCTGAGTACAGAGCTAGGAGTAAGCCCTGAGCGTTGCCAGGGGAAATGAGTGATGTTTGGTTCTCTTATCTGTGCTGTCACTCAGTCCCCCCCACCCCCTCTTTTTTTAAGTAAAATAGTTTCATTGAGATGATAATTTTTCTTTTTCGTGGGGGGGTGGAGGTAGGGCCTCATTCATGGATGCTCAAGGGCTACTCCTGACTCTGCACTCAGGAATCACTCCTGGCAATGCTCAGGGGGCCACATGGGATGTCAGGATCCAACCAGGGGTGGCCGGGTGCAAAGCAAACCCCTCCCCCACTGCACTATATTGCTCCAGCCCTGAGACGATACTCATCTAAGGAGAATGCTCTATTCTCCGGAGAAAGAGAAGGAGAGAATGTGCATGCCTCAAAGTAGAGAAGTTACACACCCCTGGGTAGGATGTGGGAGATCCCCAGGCTAAGCGGAAGAGAAAAGTTGCACCTCACAGCAGAAGGGGTGGGGCACACCCCCAAAATAGAGAAACAAATGCACCTTCAGGGGCGCTGCCGCTCTGCAGAACAGCGTGCACAGGGCACTGCCCCAAAGCTGGCTGCGTGTCTTCATGTGGTGGAGGTGTGCCCCCTAACCACAGAAGTAGGTTCAGGGGGGGCGGGGCAGCTCTCGACTTGAGTTGTAGGTCACCTGACTCCAAGTGTTTCAGATGACTTGGTTGAAGTGGGGAGCAATGAAGGTAGCTTCGAGAGAAAAGTGGTTCCACTTTCTGCTCCACCCAAACCGGCCACCCACGGTAGTGCCTGCGTTGGGTCAGAGCTAGTAAAATCCCTGCAACACCTACACAACTTGGCCGTACTGTTCCACCAGCCCCATGAGACCGCCGCCACGCTGTGCCCAGTCCCCTTGTTCTGCAGAGTCGGAGCCAGGAATTGCTCTTTGCTAGAAAAGCAAAGTCATTTCTACCCTCAGCACAGGCATTCCAGGTCTATCGCCTTCCCTCACACAAAAGAATCTCAGGAGGAAGGGAATAGTGAAATCAAATAAGTTGATTTTTTTTTCTTTGTTATTTGTTTTTTGCCTTTTGGGCCACTCCCAGCAATGCTCAGGGGTTATTCCTGCAGTGCACTGAGGAATTACTCCTGGCAGTTAGTTCTCAGGGAACCATATGGATGCTAGGACAAGCTTGGTGCAAGGTAAATGCCCTACCCACTGTGCTATGGCTCCCGTTTTATTTTTTTAAGTCTTTTTTTTTTGGGGGGTCACACCCTGCAATGCTCAGGGGTTTCTCCTGGCTCTGCACTCAGGAATTACTCCTGGCGAGCTCGGGGGACCATATGGGATGCCGGGATCGAACCCGGGTCAGCTGCGTGCAAGGCAAACACCCTACCTGCTGTGCTATCGCTCCAGCCCCTCCCGTTTTATTTTGTTTTGTTTGGGGGGGCATACCTGGCAGTGCTCAGGGCCTGCTTGGATCTAAGAAGAGGCAGATCTTTAGAGGCCAATTGGTGGTTTCAGAATTCCACAAACTGTTTAGTACAATCAAAGCAGGTGATAGTCACCTTCCTCTCGATGGAAACGTCACGATCCTATTTGCCCTCTTTATTACCTTTACTTCTCATGACTCTGTGGTGGCTCAAGCCACACAACCTGTTCGATCAGGGGCTTCTCCCGCCCCCATCACTGCAGACGGCAGCTGCCCCTCTCTGGTGCTTCCCTGCCTCCAGAACTCAAACCCAGCAGACTCCCTGGGTCAGCATCATGAACTTCCTCTGTGAGCAGAACCCAGAGGGCTCACTGCGGAATCACTGGGTTCCAGTGGAATCTGGGCTCTCCACGAGATGAGGATACGCTTTAGTTTGAAATTCCAGCTTCCATTTAATATATTCCTGCTTTACCACCTCTCCCAAGAAATCTTCTCAGATTCATCCCTGGATAAACACTCTAATTCCCAGAGTGTTTCTTACTAGAGAGTCCGAGAGTCTAGAGAGTCCGAGAATCTAGGTAAGAGTCACCTTAGTTTCTTTCTCTCTCTCTCTCTTTTTTTTTTTTTTTTTGCTTTTTTGGGTCACACCCGGCAATGCTCAAGGGTTACTCCTGGCTCTGCACTCAGGAATCACTCCTGGCGGTGCTCGGGGGACCATATGGGATGCCGGGAATGGCATGGGCCGGCCGCATGCAAGGCAAACGCCCTACCCGCTGGGCTATCGCTCCGGCCCATCTTTTTCAGGGTCTCACCTGGCTTTGTTCAAGGCTCCTGACTGTGCCCAGGATAAACTCCTGGTTCTGTGTTCAGGGATCACTCTTGGTGGAGAGTCTCCTTGTTTTCTGCAGGGTCTCCTCTCTCCCACGGGGCGAGAGGTTTCAGGGACAGCGGCTGGAGATGTCTTTCTTCCAGTCACCACTGTTCCTGTAAAATGTAGGTTTTCCGGCTGATGAGGAACACTTTAGTTGTAACATTCTTGGACTCCTGCTTCTTCCTCTACTGTGCTCTCTCTCTCTCTCTTTTTTTTGGGGGTGTCACACCCGGCAATGCTCAGGGGTTTCTCCTGTCTCTGCACTCAGGAATTACTCCTGGTGGTGCTCGGGGACCATATGGGATGTCGGGGATCGAACCCACCGTATGCAAGGCAAATGCCCTACCCGCTGGGCTATCGCTCTGGCCCCTACTGCGCTCTCTTCTTTCCAGCCTACTATTGGCTTTACTAGACGACATGGAAATTGCTAACTGTGTCATATCAGCTGCTTTCCCATCCAATCTCACCCCACAGGATGTGCTAGGAGTGGGCACACCCACCCTGACCAGACCATGGACCCTGGAGCTGGGCCGGACTCATCTCTGACTGTCAATGAACAGGTATCTTCGGGGGCAGGAAGAGGCGGGACACGAGGGTGATGGACAAGGGTGAGAACCCGTGGCCCTCCCTGTACCCCACCCTTCGCCTGTTTTTGTTTTTGTTTTTGTTTTTTTAGCAAAGTTCCCAGTCATGTCACCTGTCCAGATGTATTTTCCGGCCAGGGTTTCTCAGAGGCTAAGTTTGAAGATTTTAAGCTGTGACTTGAAATGAAGGTAGTGGGGAGCTATTCAAAGGGCTAAGCACATGCTTTGCATGCAAGACACCCAGCTATGACCCCCAGAACTACAGTGCTTGGGGGACCGTGTATGGTGCTAAGGATAAGCCCAGAAGTTAAACATCTCACCTGCTGTATTATCTCTGTTCCTGTTAATGGTAGGGACCCCCGAGCACCACTGAGTACGGCACCAAATGAAAAAGTGAAAAATAATTGTTTTGAGGACATTCAGTGATGCACTGGGGTTACTTCTGGTTCTGCACTCAAGAATCACTCCTGTGGGCTCAGGGATGCTGAGATCAAACAGGTTGGCTACTACAAGGCATTCACCTTATCTGCTACACTATCTTTCTGGCAGTGAGAAAGTAACTTTATTATTAGTATTATTATTATTATTATTTGCTTTTTGGGTCACACCTGGCAATGCTCAGGGGGTTACTCCTGGCTCTCCACTCAGGATTTACCCCTAAGCGGTTCTCAGGGGACCATATGGGATGCCGGGAATCGAACCTGGGTCTGCTGCATGCAAGGCAAGCGCCCTACCCGCTGTGCTATCACTCCGGTCCCATAACTTTACTTTTTTGCTTTTTTGGGTAACACCTAGCAATGCTCAGGGCTTACTCCTGGCTCTGCACTCGGAAATTACTTCTGGTGGTGTTCGGGGGACCATATGGGATGCGGGGATCAAACTGGGTTGGCCGCATGTAAGGCAAATGCTGTATCTGCACTATCGCTCTGGTCCAGTGAAAGTAACATTTTTAAAGCAAGTGAAATTAGGACAAGGGGTACAGTTGAAAGGCTTGCATAGGTTTGTGCGGTTCAGTTGCAAATCATACATGGTTTGCATAGGTTCAGTTCCTGACCTGGCATGGCTCCCCCATCACTTCCAAAAGTGACTCCTGAGCACTGAGCTGGGAGTAGCTCTCCAGCACTGTCAGGTGTGGTCCCAACCCTCTACTGCCTAAGAAAGATTTTAAATATACAAGAGGGGCCGGAGGCGATAGCCCAGCAGGTAGAGCGTTTGCCTTGCACACGGCCAGCCTGTGCCGGCCCAGGTTCGATCCCTGGCATCCCATATGGTCCCCGAGCACCGCCAGGAGTAATTCCTGAGTGCAGAGCCAGGAGTAACCCCTGAGCGTCGCCGGGTGTGACCCCCAAAAAAGCAAAATAAATAAATAAATATACAAGAATGCAGGACCAGAGAGATAATACAGCAGGTGAGATGCTTAACTTGCACAAGACTGGCCTAGGCTTATCCTTAGCACCACATACGATCCCCCAAGTACTGCCAAGAGTGATCCCTGAGCATCACCTGGTGGGCTCAGGGACTATATGGTACACTGGGGATCAAACCTAGGTGTGGCCCAAACCCCTCCCCCTCCCCCACAAAATAAGAAACACAAAACAAAAAAGTATTCACAAACATGGAAAAAGATTTGGACTTGACAATGTACCTTCTTTTATCCTTTCCATATATACTTTTTCTAGTTTTTATTTATTTATTTTTTTTGCCTTTTTGGGCCATACCCAGTGATGCTCAGGGGTTACTCCTGGCTCTTCACTCAGGAATTACTCCTGGTGGTGCTCAGGGGACCATATGGGATGCCAGGGATCGAACCCTGGTTGGCCACGTGCAGGGCAAATGCCCTCCCCACTGGACTATAGCTCCAGCCTCTCTAGTTTTGTTTTGGTGCCACTCTCGGCTCTGCTCTGAGTGTATTCCTGGCTCTGCACTTAGGAATCACTGCTGGGAGGGCACAGGGGACCATTGGGATGCTGGGAATTGAATCAGGGTCAGCCACATGAAAGGCAAGTGCCCTACCCACTGCACTCTGGCCCCCAGAGGTGGGGCTTTGTTATGTTCTTCGATTCCCTGACTTGTAGGGGCCGTGGTAGGAGTCTTTGATGCAGGGTTACAGACTCCAGGGTGGTAGCCAGGGCAGGGAAGAGAGCCTGTACTCAGGAGGGAGGCCAGGGTGTACCCACCGTGCTGGGCAAGAAGACTCCCGTCTGGTTGGGATCCGCCCACATGGATAGCAGGGCTGGCGCTGCGGGACTGTAGGGGACACAGCAACCGCTCAGGGCAGTTGAGACGCCCCATCTTTAGGCTCTGGGCTTATTTCAGGACTCTGGCTTGCACTGGGGCTGGGGATCTAACTCAGCAGTTGAGCCCCTGCTTTTGCACTCATGGGGTTCTGGGTTCTTTCTCCACCCTGCAAACAAAGGAGGGAGAGGAGGAACCATGAGCTTGAAAAGTGACGTAGCACTGAGATGCATTTCCCACCTTTATCTCCAAGGGAACAAAGCTTTGCTTCATGGCTCAACTCACGCTATGGCCACTGTTACTGGCTGTCTTAACTGCACTCCAAACTCCTAGCAGCCAACAGGGGAAGTTCATTGAGCCCGTCCTGAACTGCACCCCCGGGAAGCAGAGGCAAGTGCCCTCTGGCAGCTAGGGCCCAGGCTCATCTTTCCTGCTGGCATTAGACCCCTGCCCCCATCGGCGGCTCTTCCTCCTCTCAATCCCTTCTGTGGGATTGGGGTGCAAGGCTCTCACATGCTGGTGCTCTCAGGAGCAGATGCAGCCTGGAGCCAGGTCTGTGTTCTGGTGTTTTACCGGCTCCCCCACCAAAACCAGAGCTCGGGGTCGGGGCTCTGCTGCCTCGGCCTGCAGCCCTGCCCCTGTGCTTCTTGCAGGTCATCGTCATGTCAGGCCATGAGACCATCCGAGTGCTGGAAGTCGGCGTGGATGCACAGATGCCCACGGATGAGGACACCCGCAGCCTGGAGGCGCGAGTGGCCCCGGGCTCCCAGAATGGAGGCCCCTCCGGAGCTGGGGAAGCTGCTGGGGAAGCCGGGTCTGACAACCCAGACTCCGTCGCAGAGGCAACGGGTGCGAGGCCACCGCCCCACCTGCACTGCTCCATCTGGCGCTCTTCCTGGGGTGCTCCTGGAGACCAGCATGAGTCCTAGAGGCCTCGGGCTCCGGGTCTTTTTTGTCTGTCTGCCCACCTTGCTCGGCCCTTGGGACCAGCTCTGGTCTCAGGGGCTGATGCCTTGGCCGGCTTGGTGGGGTGAGAGGCAGGGGTGAGTGCCTGGGCCTCAAGAAGGGGTCCCCTGAGCTAACCCTGGCCGCAGGGTTCTCAGCCTTGGGCACTGGGCCTTTTTGTTTGGGGACAGACCTGGTCGTGTCAGAGTCCTCCTCCTCCCTCCTCCCAGCTCATTGCTCAGGGTCTCTCCCTCATTGGTCAAGGTAATGGTGCTGAGGACTGACCAGGCCTCCTGCATGCAAACATACACTCAGTCTGCTGAGCTAGAGCTCTCGCCCTAGACCAGGGATGTTTGGCTTTTTCCATTCCTGACCTTTTGCACCCAAGAAATTTTTATGCAACCTCCCTACTATATAAGTATATGAGGTATAAAAAAAGTCAGAGAGATAGTACAGGGGTTAAGACACTTGTCTTGTATGCAGCTAATCCTGATCCAATCCCTGGCACTACATAGAGTTCCCTGAGTACCACCAGGAGTAATCCCTGAGCACAGAGCCAGGAGTAAGCCCTGAGGGCTGCCAAGTGTGGCCCAAATCTCTCCCCACAATTAGTATACAAATCAACTTTTTACTGACAACAAATCAGTTTATTTTATTATCTATCTATCTGTCTATCTATCTATCTATCTATCTATCTATCTATCTATCTATCTATCTATCTATCTATCTATCTATCTATCTATCTATCTATCTTGCTTTTGAGGTCACACCCAGCAATGCTTAGGAATTACTCCTGTCTCTGCTCAGGGGACCATATGGGATGCCGGGGATCAAACCCGGGTCTGCCATGTGCAAGGCAAACGCCCTCCCTGCTGTACTATCGCTCCAGTCCTGCAACAAATCAATTCCTTTTTTGCTTTTTTGGGTCACAGCCAGCAATGTTCAGGGGTTTCTCCTGGTTCTGCACTCAGGAATTACTCCTGGCTCAGGGGACCATATGGGGCGCCGGGATTGAACCCAGGCTGGCACAGGCCGGCTGCATGCAAGGCAAACGCCCTACCCGCTGGGCTATCGCTCTGGCCCCAACAAATCAATTTAAAGACAGAAACAAAATCCAAACAGGAGAAAGAGTACAGCAGATGGGGTGCTTGCCTTGAATGCAGCCAATCCAGGGTTTGAACCCCAGCACTGCATATGGCCCCCAAGCCCTGCTAGAGTGACCCCCTAAGCATAGAGCCAGGAGTAAGCCCTGAGCACAGCCAGGCTAACTCCACAAAGTAAACAGAGCCAGGCTTACTTTGTGCTCCTGACCCCACAAAATAATAATAACAATAATAATAATAGCAACAATAATAATAACAACAATAATAATAAAAAAGTAAAGAATCACTGGAGAGCTAGCTGAATTCAGATCATTTATTTGTTTTCTTTCTTTTTGGGTCATACCTGGCGATGCTCAGAGGTTACTCCTGGCTCTGCACTCAGAAATTACTCCTGGTGGTGCTTGGGGGACCATATGGAATGCTGGGGATCGAACATCGTCAGCCACATGCAAGGCAAACGCCCTACCCACTGGACTATTGCTCCGGCCCCCAAAGTTCAGTTCATTTAGTTTGGGTCATTTTGTGCATTTTGCTACGCATGCATGAGACTTGGGTTTGTTCCCTGATGACGTGTTCTTTCTACCCAGAACAGAGCAAAATTAGCCCCTGGTACCACTGAATGTGGCCCCCAAACCAAAATAATAAGTAAAGGACCCCCCACGCAGTTATGTGGCCTCCACATAAGGCAGCAGTACTAGATGATTCCAAAGATGACCAAAAGCTGATGTGTTTGATTTGAAAGACTTAAGCGTGGGGCCAGAGTGATAGCACAGCGGGTAGAGCGTTTGCCTTGCATGCGGCTGACCTGGGTTCGATCCCCGGCATCCCACATAGTCCCCGAGCACCGTCAGGAATAATTCCTGATCAAAGAGCCAGGAGTAACCCCTGAGCATTGCCGGGTGTGAACCCTCAAAAAAAAAAAAGAAAAAAAAGACTTAAACGCCTGCTTTGCATGCAAGAAACCTGGATTGGATCCCTGGCACCACATGGTCCCCTGAACAATGTTGGTTGTAGCCCAAAATCCAAAATGACAAAGAAAGACAGGGCTGGAGAAGGAGTACAGTGGGGAACGACCTTGCTTTACACATGCCCAACCCAGGTTCGATCCGCAGCATCCCATATGGTCCCCCAAGTCTCACCAGGAATGATCTACCAGGAATGATCTCTGAGCAGGGAGCCAGAAGTAAACCCTGAGCACTACCAGGTTAAAAAAAAAAAAAACCTAAAAAGAAAATAGAAACAGATTTCAAGGAGCAGCAACAATTCAGCTCCTTTCCGTGACAGCAGGCTTCAGGTCCTTGGCTTTACCTGCAGATTGTTCTGCAGATGATTTGGAAAGGAAGAACCAGGGTTATGTTTTTCCCCCCCCATTTGAATATAGGAATAAGAGAAGCACTCATGTTCCCCGTTCCACTCTTCCCAGTGGGAGGCCAGGGGCTGGCCATCACCTGCCCTGTGGAGCAGCACCCAGAGGACAAGGAGAGAAGGCAAAGGGCAGAGGAGCTATGTTCTACCTCCTTTCCTTTCCCATAGTGGGCATGGGACTCCTTTTCAGGAAATTTAGGATGTTTCCACAGTTCTCCAACTTCCCTTTCTACCTTTTCATCAATCTTCTTTTTTTTTTTTGTTTTTGTTTTTTGCTTTTTGGGTCACACCTGGCGATGCTCAGGGGGTTACTCCTGGCTCTGCACTCAGGAATTACTCCTGGCGGTGCTCAGGGGACTATATGGGATGCCGGGATCGAACCCGGCCGGCATAGGTCGGCGTGCAAGGCAAGCGCCCTACTCGCTGGGCTATCGCTCCGGCCCCAATCTTCTATATCTTACTTTTGATGCCTTAACTTTGCTCCTTATCCGAACCTCTCAGGAACTGATCTTGAATTGACACACGAGTGTGAGAGCGTGAGTGGTTTTCCCCTCCAGGTTTGTGTACTTGAGCCTCTCATGAGAGTCTTCTGTTTAAAGGAATTTGAAGTGCTCATCGAGCAGGTAAGGTAACCATTTGACCGTGTTCCTGCTGAAGCTGCCATCTTCAACTGTGGTCTGGACATGCCCTTTCTAGATATGCAAGGATAAGGGTTTCCTCTTCAAATAAAGCCGAGACGTAACATTTTCAACATGAAACAAAACAATTTGATTTGCCTCCCTCTAAATCAGAGAAAAGAAAACAACAGCCCCAGAACACTATTATTCAGGTGTGCTCAGGTCTTATTCCTGGCTCTGTGCTCAAGGGTCACTCCATACGTGGTACTGGGGATCAAAACCAGACTGACCATGTGCAAAACAAGTGCTTCACCTGCTGTACTTTCTCTAATCTTTTTCACATCCTTTTGTAGCTATGGCCATATAAAGGATGACATTTGTCACCGTTTTGTTTTGGGAGATGCTGAGTGCATGCTCGACCACTGAGTTACCCCTGGGTCCTACCATGATTTTACATATGCCTGTTTACTGTAATACATTCACCCGTCTGACTCTGGTTTGGACTGTTACCAAACTGTCTGGTTTTTCATTGTTGTGAGTGGTGCTACTTTGAATATCTTTGTGCCAATCTTGTAAAAAATTTTTTTGAGGTATAGTGTATTCAAATTCCTTTGGAAGAGAAATTAGTTGTTTACAAAGGAAGAGGTCACCTCATGGAAAAGTATAGACTTCCTGTCGCGAGAGGACAAATAGCCGACTGCAAGTCACATATACTTAAGCCAGAAAAACCTATTGATAAAGCCAAAATTGTGTTGCACTATACAGATATAAATTGATTCCTCCCAGATTTGGTTTCGGTCAGGGGACCAGGTAGTATCGGGGATTGAACCCAAGTCTCTTGCATGCAAAGCATACCCTGAGCAGTTTGAGCTATTTTTCTGGCCCCTAAACTAATCCATCTAAGCAGTTTTAAGCAGTTTAGCTGAAAGCAACCAATACTCTGTGTGTGTGTGTGTGTGTGTGTGTGTGTGTGTGTGTGTGTGTGTAATCTTTGGTCACCTCATCATACTTTGGACATATCCTAATGGCTATTTCATTTCTTTAGATGGCAAGGTTTTTTTGTTTTGTCTTTTTCTTTGTTTTCTTTTGTTTTCAGGCCACATTGGCAGTGCTTAGGGCTTACTTCTGCTTCTGTGTTCAAGGATCACTCCAGAGGGGTTCAGGGGATGTAACCTGGGCTGGTTGCATGTGAGGCAACCGTTCTCCTACTTGCTGTCCTGACTCTCTCGCCCCATATGGAAGTTTCATCATTCTGGTTGATCTCGTCTTCATTTTAAATTTCTCTTTTATAAACTTCATTGCACTTTTCCCAAGAGAAATATCTTAATTTTTTTGTCTGTCTTCCCTAATTTCTTCCCAAGACTTAAATTTCCCTCCACAGTAGAGGTAAAGCTGCCATTTTCTTTTCTTTTAGCATATTATGAAGGTTTTATTGTTGTTTTCCCATCTCTGAGTTCCTTTAAAAATATAAATTTTGTTATGCATTATTGTGGACAATATAGTGCTAAAGTGGGATGTGTCTTTCCAGGTTTAAAGCCTGTGCAAGGGCTGGGGAACTGGTGCTTAGGTCAGAGTGTATTCCCTGCAGGCAGGAACCCCAGTTCCATCCCAGAAATAGATAAGGACCTGGAAATTGATGCCCATCCAACGTTAAGAAGTCAGTAATCAGGTCTGCTACCCTTCAGCCAGTACCAAGACTCTTATTAATGTCTCACCACATGTTAAATAGCAAATGTTCTGGGCCACAGAGATAACTCAAGGGCTGAGCGTGTGCTTTACATATGTTAGGTCTGGGTTTGATACCTGGCACCACATGGTCCCTGAACACTGCCAGGAATGACTCTGGCACAGAGCTGGGAGTAACCGCCAAGCACCATTTGTATGTATCAAACCTCACTCCTAGGAGCCCCAAGTAATAATTGTTCTCCTTTGTTGTGTGGCTTTGGAAAAGTTTCCCAATAGGGGGTCCAAACACCTGAAAAGTAAGAGGAAGCTATTCTGGGGCAAAGATCTCTGACCCCTGGGAAGTTCCTTGCTAAGGTTGTAGAAGGTGCCCTTCAAGACTTCACCATCTTGGGGCGGGCGATAGCCCAGTGGGTAGGGCATTTGCCTTGCCGCGGCCGGCCTCTGCTGGCCTGGGTTCTATCCCGGCATCCCATATGGTCCCCTGAGCACTGCCAGGAGTAATTCCTGAGTGCAGAGCCAGGAGTAGCCCCTGAGCATTGCCGGGTGTGACCCAAAAAGACAAAAAAAAAAAAAAAAGACTTCACCATCAGAGACTAGCAGAGAAAAAGTGGAGAGCTAAGCACAAGGGGCAAAAGTACAGGCTTTACAAAGGGGGAGACCCAGGTTTGATTCCTGACATCACATGGTCGCCCAAGTACCTCCAGAAGCAAACCTCAAGCACAGAGTCAGGAGTAGCCCCTGACTACTGAGGGGGCTACATTAAGTGTGAGCCCCCAAACAAAAGGTAGCCTGGCCTAGGATCCTGGGCTGGGAAGAATGTACCCAGTTTCCAGGGCCTAGCACTTCTGGGGCCTCCCCTGCTAAAACCCCTCTTCCTTCCCCAGCCAGCATCCCACACCCAAAAACTATCTTGAAGAAGGGATAAACAGCAACCCAGTTGCTGAGTAGGTCCAGGAAAGTGTTCTCATTAGCTCTAGCCCCTCTGTCCCTAACACGTGCTCTTTTGGATTATGGGAGAGGTTAGGGTGTCCCTGAAAGCCAGAAGACAGAATGATAGGACAGCGGTGGGCTTCACCTTGCTTACGGCTGACCCAGGAAGGTTCCATCCCTGGTACCACATTTGGTCCCCTGAGCCTGCCAGGAGTGAGCCCTGAGCACCACCAGGTGTGGCCCCAAAATGAAGGAGACAGATAGCCAACTATGCTTAGACCTGTGTTGGTGTGATCTGGGTGTGGGGGGAGAGCGGTCTGCCCTCCTGACCCGGCGCAGGGCTCTCCAGACCCTATTCTCACTACAGTAGCATACACTGAGCCAGGAAGGCCAGCGGCCGGACTCAGGGGTTTGCAGAGAGACACGCTGTGGGCCGTAGATGCCTCTTCAGGCCCCTGGCACGCCCCTTCCCCTGTCCCCACCCTCCAGCCCCCCATTCCACCGCGCTCACTCCATGTCCTCTTTTTCTGTCCCATGAAGTGAAGTCACTCCCAGGGATCCCTCCAGGCCCTGCCCCTGCTGTTGCCACCTTCAGCCAAGCCCCAAGCCAGCCTCAGGCACCGCAGAACTCTGACACCACTGGCCGTCCAAGCTGCCCCCCCAGGTAAGGGCTGCCTAGGGGAGCAGGGTCTATTGCGGGGGCTGGCAAGGCGTGGGACCACCAAGTGGGGCTGACCGTAGGATTTGAGGGCTTCAGAGGCAGGAAGGGAAAGGGCTGTAGTTGGTGGGAAGGAATCACCTAATAGGCATCCCTGCCCTCAGCCCTCACCCACATCAGACCTGCTCAGAAAAGCAGGTGTGCACCCATCGGCTCCTCCGGCCAGCGGCCAGGAAGGATCTAGAAACTTCAGTGACCTCTGCAGTCCTCTGCAGCGCAGTTTATCCAGGGCTAAAGAGTAGGCCCTTAGCTGCCCTTAGCACCTGATGGCTCTGCCTCCTATAGAGCCCTCCCGAGATAGCCTTTGGTGGGCAGAGTCCCTGTTACCTTTCAGGACCTGAGAGCCCTGGGACCTGTGACCTTTCAGGACCTGAGAGCCCTGGGACTTCACTTGAGTCTCCTCAGAGCTTCTCTGTCCCTTTCTGGGTCCTTGACCACGTGCTTCTGCCCCATCCTCGTTTCCAGCCACATGTACCCACTTCTGTGTGTGGGGTCGAGGAAAACGGGCACCAACAGTCTGTGGTGGCCACGCCTGGGCCCCCTCTCAGGGCCGGTGGGCAGGGCTGAGCCCGGGACCCTTTCTGGGCAGGATAGTCAGGTCCAGTCCACTGCCCCCACCCCACCCCAGGGCTGGGCCTATCCTAAGCTCCCCACCCTCCTGTGACCTTTCCCCATTTGTGGCCCTCAGAATATGCTTTGTTTGTGCTCAACTGGGTCCAAGAGACCCAGAGATTGTCAATGTTGACCTTTATTTTTTCTTTTCTTTTTGAAATCTTGTTTGCTTTTGCAGGTCTTGACTCAGGAAAACTTAGCCACAGTTCTGACAGGAGTTATGGTTCCAGCAGGGGCAGTTACTCAACCTCTTCTTATCCCCATCAGTATTGCAGGTCAAGTGGCTGGCCAGCAGGGGCTGGCCGTGTGGACAATTCCTACAGCAACCGTGGCGCCCTCCCGGGACTGACCGCTGCTTCTCCCCAGGGGGAATTTTCAAGCCACCTTTAGCCGGTCTCCAAGGTAACAGCAGCTCTCCCCAGGACTACACCAAGCCCCCATCACCCTCCACCACCATCCCTGCTTGCGGGCTGGCCTTGTTGGATTCAGAACCAGCGGCCCCACCCTCTGGAGTCAGGATCCAGGGTCCCCAGCCCTCACCACAGAGCCGCTGCGCCACCTCGGACTCTAGGCCATGACCCCCTGCTGGCCCCGCAGTGCCTCTGTGACTTCTGAGACTGTCTGGGACTCCCCTCTCCACCCCCCAAGCCAGAATCCAGCCCCTGACCAGCTTCCTGAGGACTGCAAGAAGACTGACTCCTGGTGCTGCACCATCTCCAGGCCCAAGGGAGGGGGATGAGCGATGGCGACGCGTACCTGCAAGGATCAAGGGAATCACAGATGCCTGGCCCGCCCCTGGCCCCCTCATTCTCCGCCAGATCCCTTGCAATTGGAGCCTCTGGGGCTGCGGCTCGGCCTTTGAGCACCCCTGTCTCTGCCTTGCTCCGTAGCAGCTGCTGTGCTGAACGCCGCCCTGCCGGCCCCCCCGGGCCAGCCGCCCCACCGCTGCAGGCCTCCTCTCCTGCGCCGCCCGCCCGGCGGCCCCAGCCCCAGACGCTGTTCCAGCCACAGCCGCTCCTGCAGACCGCGCCCGCCATCCTGCCACAGCCCACTGCTGCCACTGCGACTGCCCCCACTCCCAAGCCCGTGGACACCCCCACACAGATCACCGTCCAGCCTGCAGGCTTCGCATTTAGCCCCGAATTGTAAGCTGCTGCGCCGCCCAGGGCTGACCAGGGAAGGATGGAATCTCGGGCCGAGGGGTGGAACTGACCCTTCTAACTGGGAGGAAGGAAGGACCAGCACCCCGGAGGCAGCTCTTTCTGGCCCGTCAGTGGAGGTGGGCTCCCTCTGAGGCCTTTTTTTGCTGCTTGCCAGCCCAGCCAACCAGACAAGAGCAGACAACCTCTGCCCAGGGGCTGGGCCAGCTCAACACATCGAAAGTGCTGGATCAGTCATGGAGGGTGGGATGATGCCAATACGCAGCTTAAGAGACTCCTGCCCAGCTCGTGCTGCCCAGGGCAGGCCCTATCTGGCCACGGGGCTGTAGGCTGGGACTAGACTCATTGTAGCCGCTTCGTCTGGGCCCAGGCTTGGTTTGAAAGATGAACCAGAGTCATTTACTCATCGCCGTGGTCCCACCCTCCCCTGCTGCCGTCTGCAGGCCCAGAATCCTACTCAGTGGGTGGCCTTTGCCCAGCTACAGCCACCTTCCGTCCACTCGCATCCCTCCCCTCTTCCCCCTGCTTGGGCTCTCGCTTGCCTCGTGGCCTCTGAGCATGGCTCTTCCTCTGCCCACAGATCAGTGCAGCGTCCCTCGGGGCCAGCCCCAGATCCTGGGCTCCCTCACCACCACTCCGGTCATTGCCAATGCCATTCCCAGCATGCCCGGGATCAGCAGCCAGATCCTCACCAACGCTCAGGGACAGGCAAGTGGCCCTGGGGCAGGGCTAAGGGCTGCGGGTGGGGGAGAAGCTGGCAGGCGGTCGGGAGATGCTCAGGGCGGCCTTTCCTGATCCTGCTCCTTGCCGGCAGCTCTGCGGGCGCCCAGGAGGCAGCAGGCAGTAGCCTCCCTGGCCTCCAGGCGCTCTTTTTGGTGAGGGGATTTCATTGGTGGGACAGCAGGCTCTGCTGGGGCCTTCAGCCAGCACCCTGGGGGGTACACAAACGACTCTTCCTGGAGAGTAATACATCTATATATTTATAGATACATATATACACATATGTGTGTGTATATATATAAATTTTTTGGATTTTGGCACTGCTCAGGGGTTACTCCTGCCTCTGCACTCAGGGATCACCCTTGGTGGTGATAAACTGGGTCAGCTGTGTGCAAGGCAAGCACCCTACTTACTGCACTACATCTCTGGTCCCTCTGAGAGGACTTTATTTGCCACTCAGCAGGAGAGAAGGCTGAGGGTCATAAAATTAAAGCCATGGCTGGAAAGTGCTAAGACCTGGACTGAGCCTTAGCCCAGGAGCTCCATGGCCCGACCTGGTCCGTGCATGACTAAGGGAAGCAGCCCCGAGGGCCTGATCTTCACTTCCTCCCTGTCTCGACGGGGGTGTGGGCAGGGGTGGAGGGGACAGCCACCCTCACGCCAGGTCCCTGCCCTGTCTCCTCCCAGGTGATTGGAACGCTGCCCTGGGTTGTGAACTCGGCCAGCGTGGCAGCCCCCCCACCAGCCCAGAGCCTGCAGGTGCAGGCTGTGACCCCCCAGCTGTTGCTGAATGCCCAGGGCCAGGTGATTGCCACCCTGGCCAGCAGCCCCCTGCCTCCACCTGTGGCTGTCCGGAAGCCAAGCACACCTGAGTCCCCAGTCAAGAGTGAGGTACAAGGGCTGGGTGCGGGTCCAGACTGCATCGGGGCACCACGGTGTCCTGCTCCCCACATGGCCTGCTAGACTGCTGGACTGTCAGGCTCATGTGGGTCTCTGCTATGCCCCAGACACATCCCTGTTCCTCAGCGCCAGTGCCCTGCCCAGAGAGCGGGCAGAAGGAGCTACTCCTAGCTCTGTGCTTGGGGTTACCTGAGAATGCTGTGAGCTCCCCCTGGGTCGGCTCCGTCCTCCACCCAGACCTCCACCCCACGGAGCCTTTACCTGTCTGTTATTTGTTGGTTCTGGGGCAGTTTTTGTGCCTACTGTGTACCGGGGTGGAGTCACAGAGTGAATGAGGCACCCTGCCCTACTCAGACAATTATAGCAAGACACACTTGGGAAGGGGCATGAAGGTGCTTTGGGAACCCAGAGAAGGTGTTGGCCAACTGGGGAGCTTGGCCAGGGGTCGTGAACTTGGCTGATGTGTTATGTTGGGTGGAGAGTGTTGGGCATTTAAGGAACTGCAGGACAGCAGGGAGATTGACCACAGTTCTAGAGGGTGTGATTTATGCAATAAGCCCCCTGTGCCCCAGATCCCCCGGGGCCCAAGCAGTGTGTGAGCACTGAACAGTCCAGCTGGTTGGCAGGGTATTGCTGGGAGTGGCCCCTGGGCCCCCTAAGCACTCACTGCTGATTCCCCTTCACCCTCCAAAAGAATTATGAGAAAGACAGAAATCGGGGCTAGATCAACAGTACAGCTGGTAAGGTGCTTGGTGTTTGCCTCCCAAATGGCTGGCCCAGGTTCGATCCCCCAGCATCCCATATGGTCTCCCAAGCACTGCCAGGAGTAATTCCTGAGTGCAGAGCCAGGAGTAATCCCTGAGCATCGCGGGGTATAACTCAAAAAGTCAAGAAAGAAAGAAAGGAAGGAAGGAAGGAAGGAAGGAAGGAAGGAAGGAAGGAAGGAAGGAAGGAAGGAAGGAAGGGAGGGAGGAGGGGAGGGAGGGAGGGAGGGAGGGAGGGAGGGAGGGAGGAGGAGGGAGGGAGGGAGGAGAAAAGGAAGGGAGAGAGAAAGAAAGGAAGGAAGGAAGGAAGGAAATACAGAAATGCCTTATTAAGGAGTAGAATGCATGATTTCCATGCAGCCACAATCTAATCCTGATATATCAGAGTTTTCTGAGCACGGGATGTAACCCTTAAAATTTCATCCCCAAAGTTAAAGTTAAAGCCCCATGCCAGCACTTCTAGAAAGGCTTCTATAAAGGAAATAAGAAGACAGAAGTGTCTGAGCAGACAGAGTGTTCCTCAGAACCAACTGGAGCACTTTATTGGTGTGGGTTCTTTTTTTGGGGGTTGGGGCTGTGGTGCTCAGAGATCATTCTTCAGGGAACCCAAGGGGTGTTAGGTATAGAACCCCTGGACAGCTTTTTTTTTTTTTTTTTTTTTTTTGCTTTTTGCTTTTTTGGGTCACACCCAGCAATGCTCAGGGGTTTCTCCTGGCTCTGCACTCAGGAATTACTCCTGGCGGTGCTCGGGCCTGCCACGTGCAAGGCAAACGCCCTACCCACTGGGCTATCGCTCCCGGCCCAGCCTGGACAGCTTTTTTAAAAGCATTTCTCAGTCCTGGTGTGCAAATGGGCTAAAAAATGCACATTTTTGGAATAAGTTGCAACGTGAGGTTGAGGCCCACAGTGCTCAAATGAGGTGTGTTACTTCTCAGCTTTGTGAATAACCACTGAGCTTCCCCCTCCCAAAAGAGATTGGGAGGCCTGAAAGATAGTACAAGAGTTAAGGCACTTGTCTTATGTGCAGTCAATACAAATGTGACCCCTGGCACTGAATGTGATCCCCCTAGTACCCCTGGAAGCAACCCCAAGCCCAGAACCAGGAGTAATGCCAGAGCACTGGGATGTGGCCCACTCCTTGCAGCCCTCCCTCCCGCACCAAGGTGGCAATGAGACGGGTTTGGATGTTAAAGGCATTAGCCCTCTGCTGGAGCAACAAGGCAGTGCTGTCATTGTCGGCACCGAGAGGTACAGGATATCTTGGGACAGCAAGCTCGAGCAGCTTCTCATCTCACTCTCTAGACAGGGCTTTGACTGCTTGCTTTACAGCCATCAGTAGTTTTTTCCCTAGATAGAGTTTTTGTTAGTTTGGGTTCGGGGGTTATACTCAGCAGAACACAGGGTCACTCCTGGGTTTCTCCCAAAGGTACTCAGGGGACCATGTGATGTTGGGGATCAAACTCAGGTCTCCCACATGTAAAGCACGTGCTCAGTCTGTTGAGCTAAGTTCTACAACCTCATTCGTCTTATTTATTTATTTTTGTTTATTTGTTTATTTATTTTGCTTTTTAGATCACACCCGCAACACTCAGGGGTTACTCCTGGCTCTGCACTCAGGAATTACTCCTGGCAGCCTCGGGGACCATACGGGATGCCGGGGATCAAACCCGGGCCGGCAAGGGCCGGCCGTGTGCAAGGCAAACGCCCTACCGCTGGGCTATTGCTCCGGCCCCATCATTCGTCTCTTTTTTATTTTAGTTAAAATATTTGGGAAAGGGCCAGGGTGATAGTGCAGCAGGTAGGTCACTTGTCTGACATGTGTCTGACCCAGATTAATTTCCAGCTTCCCATATAGTCCCCCAAGCACCAGCAGAAGTAATTCCTGAGTGTAGAGCCAGGAGTAACTCCTGAGCATCGCCAGGTGTGGCCTGAAAACAAAGTATTTGGGAGAGGAGCTTGAGAAATAGTACAGCAGTTAAGGCACTTGCCTGTACAAAGAAGATCCTGGTTCAATCCTTGGCACCCCAGATGATCTCTCTAGTCTTGCCAGGAATGATCCCTGAGCATGGCCATATGTGACCCACCCCAAAACAAAAAATTAAAAAATAATAAACAATCAAGACTGTATTTGGGGGGAAGCCCAAAACAAAAAATTAAAAAATTATAAACAATCAAGACTGTATTTGGGGGAAGGGTCACAACTATGGATTTGGTGATGCTTGGGAATTATCTGGTGGTGGGGATGGAACCTGGGACTCCCACATGAGCCCCAAGCCTTTGTGACATCTCCACTGACCTTGTTTAGTTTAACAAGCTAATTTAGAGCTCTTTGCATCTTAGCCTTCCAAGGATGGTCCTAGTCCTACTGAGTGACCATACCACACTGTTACAGGGAGGCCACAGCGTCAGTTGCCAGTTCCCTATTAAAGGACATTTTGTACCAGAGAGCTCTAGAATCTCTGCCCCTGAGCTCAGAGACCTGAGAAATGATCTCCAGTATCTGTGAGGGGTTTTGACTGAGGGTACAAACTTTCCTGAGCCTCTTGCCTGACTTGTGTCCCAGGTGACTGGCCGGATATGCTGATGTGCTTATTTTGAAGGTCATTACCATTGGGTGGGTGCTAATATAGTAACTAAGCTTTGCTTTTCGGTTGGGTGATGGGTGAGTGATGTTTTCCCTGTCTACTTTTTGAGATTTGAGTTTTTATGGGTGGGGTGTACTTGACAGTGCCGACTCCTAGCTCTGTGCTTGGGGTTACCCTGGAGATGCTCAGGAGATCTTATAATGCTCAGGAGATCTTATTATTGAGCTGGGCTTGGCCCATGCAAGGCAGATGCCTTAACCCCTGGCCTTCCTGCCCACTTTTGCCCTGTCTCTGGCCCTTCCAGAGACTCTAATCCCAAAGTTGGGCCATGAGCCGCAGGGATTGTTGACTATCTTTCCACAGGTGCAGCCCATCCAGCCCACACCAGCGGTACCCCAGCCTGCTATGGTCATTGCCAGTCCAGCCCCAGCGCCCAAGCCATCTGCCTCCGCTCCCATCCCAATCACCTGCTCAGAGACCCCTACGGTCAGCCAGTTGGTATCCAGTAAGTTGCTCATGGAACACGTTATACAGAAAGCGTAGGCTCTGATTTGGGCACTCCAACCTCTTGAGACGCTGAGCTCATAACCCTGTGGAGACAAAGGGGGAGGACAGAGACCCCAGACTTTTTTTTTTCTTAGTCCCATCCTGTTGGGCTGGATTCTAAGAGTGATAATTTATAGTCAAGGCTGCTTGTCCAGCTGCTTTCTAAGAATCTATGGCATGTGTTGCCTCTTCTATGGACCGTCACCTAGTATCTGAGGAATGCGGACGGCCAACAAGCATGCTGGGGGTCAACAGAAGGATAATGGGGGAGAAAGCTAAAAGAATGTGAAAGTAGAATCCTTAGGGCTAGAGAGCTAGTATAGGGGGTAGGGCGTTTGTCTTGCATGCAGCCTACTCATTTTCAATCTCTGGTATTCCATATGGTCCCCCAAACTCCACCAGGGATGATCCTTGAATGTAGAGTCAGGAATAAGCACCTGAACAATGCCAGTAGTGACCAAAAGGGGATGGAGAGAGAGCAAGAGAGAGAGATGGGGCGGAGTGATAGCACAGCAGGTAGGGCGTTTGCCTTGCATGCAGCCAACCCAAATTTGATCCCGGCATCCCATATGATCCCTGTGTACTGCCAGGAGTCATTCCTGAGTGCAGAGCCAGGAGTAACCCCTGAGTATAACCAGGGGTGACCCAAAAAGTAAAAAGAGAGAGAGAGACACAGAGAGAGAGAGAGAGACAGAGACAGACAGAGACAGAGAGAATAAAAGAAAAGGAAAGACACTGTCACTGTATCACTGTCTTCCCCTTAATCATTGATTTGCTCAAGCAGGCAAGAAGAGAAAATATAGTCCTTCTTCCAGACATGTTGTCCCAAGTTTTGGGGGAGAAGAGGGAAGAGTCTCAAGGGCTCAAGGGTATACCAGGCTTTGGTGACAGTCCTCAGCCCTCACTGCGCAGGCCAGGCCAGCAGCTAGCTAAGCTGCGATGATTCCCTGCTGTACACACTCACCCCTGGTCCCTTCCTTTGACCTAGAGCCACATACCCCAAATCTGGATGAGAACGGGATCAACTTAGAAGAGATCCGGGAGTTCGCCAAGAACTTTAAGATCCGGAGGCTCTCCCTAGGCCTCACACAGGCGCAGGTGGGCCAGGCACTGACAGCCACAGAGGGTCCAGCCTACAGCCAGTCGGCCATCTGCAGGTGAGTAAGGCTGCCCTGATCCGGGTCCGGGACGCTCTCAGGGACGCGCATGTGCCGCATCTTTGCAGCTTCTTCTTGGTGAGAAAGGATGGTCCAAGGGTAGACACCAAGGCAGGAGTTGGCAAGGACTGACCCAATCCTTCTGAAGTTTATCCTCCATTCTTGGACATTCTCTGGCTTTCTCAGGCGGTTTCCCTAAGCCCCAAGCCATCAGGATGCCCAGAAAGAAAGTAAAGCTTTCAGGAACTTCAGTCTCTTCATCTTTGATCCAGCCCCCAACCCCCCATCCCTGCTTGTGATGGAGCTGGACTATGGCACAAAATGCTGGAGCGCAGCCTTGTGTGAGGTTCTGGGGTCGATCCCAGCACTGCATAGCCCAGGAGCACTGAGGGGAGCCCCCCCACCCCCCACACACAGAGAAAGCCACAGAACCACCGTTTCTGTGCGCGGTGAGTGCACAGAGCTGGCGTGGTGGGAGTGTCAAAGAAGAGGAGCAGGGACCTTCCTGCATGATGGGGCCTGAGACCTCTGGCAGTTAGACTGGTGAAGCTACCGGGCCGGGCTGGGAGTCCTGTGGGCACTGGCTTAGGCAGAAGGAAGAACTAGGCTCTGTAATGTGGCTCTGACATGCACCCGGGGAGTGGGGGACGACACACTCATCCTGGGGTCCTCAAAAGGACCTCACTCGCCTGCACTGACAGCTCCAGATGATTGACTCACCCGACTGTGATGACCTGGGATGGCCTGGTGGTGTCTGGGATGCTTTGGTGGAGGTGTGGGGCAGCCCAGGGTGAGGAGCCAGCGTGAGACTCGGCTGCGGCCCGAGCATAGACTCTATGTGAAGGGAGCCCCGGGTTTGACCCTGGTACTCCCCGTAGGACCCTAAAAACAAAACAAAAAAGACGTTTTCTCTGTCCCTTCTGGGGCCGGGGCTGCCTCTAGGTTCGAGAAGCTGGACATCACGCCCAAGAGTGCCCAGAAGCTGAAGCCTGTCCTGGAGAAGTGGCTCAACGAGGCGGAGCTCCGGAACCAGGAGGGCCAGCAGAACCTGATGGAGTTCGTGGGCGGGGAGCCCTCCAAGAAGCATAAGCGCCGCACCTCCTTCACGCCGCAGGCCATCCGAGGCTCTCAACGCCTACTTTGAGAAGAACCCTCTGCCCACCGGCCAGGGAGATCACCGAGATCGCCAAGGAACTCAACTATGACCGGGAGGTAGTGCGGGTCTGGTTCTGCAACCGGGCGCCAGACACTGAAGAACACCAGCAAGCTGAACGTCTTTCAGATCCCTTAGGGCGCGCCCGGCCCGGATTCCAGCACTTTCTCCCTTTCCCCTGGGCACCCGGCTGCAGCCCCTTGCCGTGAAGACACTGTCACAGCCCCGGTGGCCACGCTTGTCCCAGGTCGCGGGGGTTTCACTGTGTGCATGTGCTGTCAGCTGCTCCCTAACTCCCCATTTCTCCCATCATGGGAGGGCAGGGGGGCCCCAGAGCCCCGTGCTCAGGGAGGGTCCCTCTGAGAGAAGGGATTGTGGTGTCCCTTGAAGAAGCACTTTGCTAATTTGGCTTTGAAGGGTGAATTCTGGTGAGGAGCCAGAAGCACCCCATCTCCGGGCAGGGTTGCAGCCGCCTAAAAGGACCAGTGGCCATTATATCTTGTTTTAAATGGGGTTCTCTTTCCACCCCCTTTTCCCCTTTGCTCCTGTGGAGGGGGCTGGACTGGGATTGCGGGGGAGGCAGTGTGTCCAGCCAATGCCCTGAGAGGACCCAAGGGACACAGTGCAGTCCTGTCCGCCTAGGTGTGGGTGAGAAGGTCCCCACAGCTCTGCCCTGCCTCTGACCCTGTCGCAAAGGCCATGGCTGGGCGCAGGGGCGGGGTCCATGCAGTCCCTAGCAGAAGCTTTTCTTTCATAATTTGTTGGAGGGAAGCAGCAGGAGCCCTGGCTGTCACGGGTTGGCCTCGGTCTGTGGCAGCGCCAGAACTCAGTAGCAAGGCTTGTGATTCTAGTCCATC